>OLKM01000416.1:307719-324825 GCA_900291075.1 Melanogrammus aeglefinus
AGTTTGTAGCTCGGGGGTGTGGACATTTGCCTTTGGGGAAGAAAGTGTTGAAATGAGTGTTTTCTCATTTTTGATTCTCAATGTGTGGAGCTAATCCAAGTCCATTTATTTATGTGGCACCTAAATAACAGTAGATTCTTTCAAATAAATGTCCTCAGAAGACCGACACAGGTGTTTCTCATAACACTAAGGGTCTGTTACTGTTCTGTACAAAGGGAACAGGTCTTAGTTTATCTTAGTTTAGTGTACTGGCGTCCTGGTCCATAAACATAGCACACCTATAACAAGTGTTATGTGTGACACCTCTGTGAAAGGGTCTATTACAGTCTCAAAGGGCTTCACAAGTCCCATTTGACATATATGTATCTCGGTAGCTTTGTATGTCTCTCTCTCCTCACCCCTGGTGGCGTCTGACGCCCCAGACAGCAGCTGGTAGAAGATGTGGAAGGTCCTCTCGTCTTTGGCCTGGCGGATGGCCCGGGACTTCTCCAGGAGGTCTGGGCTCCGGGGTCAAGGGTCCCTACATGCTCAGTGGGCCGGAGACACCAGGCGGTGCCCTCTATGTGTAACACTTTAACTATAACCGGGGTCCACTACAGAGATTGGGTGGTGAGTGGGGACCCCGAAACAGGCAGCTCTTGGGTTTACATGAAAGGATACAGGTTTCAATGTTAGCACCGACGATGTAGCCAGCCACATCGAAATTAATGCGAATGAATTTACCCTGAAGGGAAAGAATAGAAATAGGTCGATTATGTCTTCTCAATCAATATCAATACAACAAATACATCCCTAATGCTACTATTACTACTACTAGTACTACAACTGCTATTACTAATACTACTACTGCTACTTTGCTAATTCAAATAATAATAATACAAATAAAAATGTATAAATACAATTAAATGTTATTGTATCTGTACCACAACTACTAATACCACTACCAATACCACTAATAATAATTAATAATATAATAATAATAATAATAATAATAATAAAATATATATTTGACATATAATAATAAAATAATCAACAACTATTGTTTTCTTCAAGGCTTTACAAAGATGTGAACCAGTCTTACAAATCTGGAAGAGTTGTCGTTCTTGACCGTCTTTGCGTTGCCGAAGGCCTCCAGGATGGGGTTGGCCTGTAGCAGCTGTCTCTCCAGCTCCCCCTGGGACACACAGCACAGTCCGGGTCAGCTCCCAGACAGCCACCCCCGACACATGGAGCACACCTCCATGCTCCCTCATCACCATAACGCACCAACACGCTTCTTTGAATCATTTTGTTTTCTTTGCATTTTCAGCAATAAAACAGATGTGGCTAATGGAGTTCAGCTTAACGGAGGCATGAGGAGCCGTGGCACACACACACAGCATTCACACAACCAGGACTGTTCTAACACCACCACCCCCAACACCGCCCCACTCACAGCCTAACAGGAGGTCATCCATTAGTCCATAAGTGATGGCATTAATATTTAAACAGGCATCCCTGCAGGCGATGTACACCCCTACACACAGCTAGGGAAGGGACCACGAGGAAGGCCTGGTGCTGGCTGCTGTACTTAGGAGTCAGATCTATGATGCTAATAATCTCCAGCCGCTGAAGCCTGCTGAATCGCGTTACTCTGGCCGTCGCATTGGCAAGCGCAGTACTGATTGTTGCAGTAGCAGCAGCAGCAGCAGAAGGCAAACAAGACACTTGATTGCAGGTGTTTTGTATTGGAAGAGCTATCTATGGGCGCTCGCTACGCAAGCATGGACTACAATACCATCAAGCCACATTAGGAGGAGACACACACACACACACACACACACAACACAAACACACATGCATGCACGCACATACAAACACTAACACACACAAACACAAACATATGTAGACTAGGATGCTGATGATAATTGTATTGATAACAAGCGCACATTTCAAACAATGGGTACATTGAGTTGACATCTATAAACTCCACCAGACGCTGAGTTGTATCCCTGTGTCCATACTGACATATGACAGCTATGTTAATAGCTAGCCTCAACAGCTATCCTTAGAGCTCAAATTCCAACATTCTGAACATTTTTGACATACTCTACTGTTCTGTAATGTAAATGAACTCATTGTTAGCCATCCGTGAATGTTAGAAGGATAATGTTGCTTTTAAAAACAAATCCCGGAGCATTTGTTGTGTGATAAACAGACAGAGTGAAGTATATCAACCCTGGGGCCCTCTGACCATCTGTATTCAGCTTTGTTCAGATGGCACGCTGTTCATAGGTAGACACTGGTGTTCTATATCCTCTTACATTGCGAATCCTATCATATACATGTATATACTAGGTTATAATAAGAAGAAGAAGTGAGTTATATGTAATATTCCAACATGTTAATCCCATCTGAAGAAGCATAAAATTGTAAGCAAATAAATAAATAAATTAAATAACGTTAGCGTTTGTACGCTTTTATACTCACATATTGCATACTCTGGGGAGTTACAAAGGAATTGGTTTTAGGAGGAAGAGGACAGGTGGAAAGAATAAACAACAAATGAGTTAAATGGACACAAACAATAAATAACACAGCAACAGCAATACAAAAAGAACAAGAACAGCGTCAACAAAACAAGGACTACAAACATTTTGTGCTTAGTTATTAAAGGCCGTTGTAAATATTGTAAGTACATTTCAGAAGCTAAAGAACAACCTCACCCAATAACCAACCCCCCTCCGAAAAGAAGTTTAGACCCCACGTCTTCTATTGCAAACAATTTAATTAGCACTAACGAGTGCCAGGGGATATCAATTATTTGTGGCATCGTCTGCTATCAGTTTCACTGAATCTGTAATGGCCCCTGCAGCGCCCCTGTATCACCATAGAGGGCGCTGTCACAGGGGGTTGGTTCCTAGGGATGGGCTGCTCTTTGAGCCAGCTGTCAGTGGCTCATTAGCCGTGTCATTAGGAGCGAGTTCAGAGCAGAGCAGACCAGAAGGAAGATAGAACAGGACAGGAGCACTCACCCTGTTCACCAAACAGCCTCTAGGTAGAGACCTAGTGCCGTCCATCTGAGCAAGCAAGAAGGATAGAACCAATCACAGAGAGAGAGAGAGACAGGAAGGGGAGGCGTGTGAGTGTAGAACTGATCCGACAGTATTGAGAAGATGGAAGGGAATGAAGAACCCGGCCTTACTGAAAAGGAGGCTTTCTGCATTTATTATATTATGTAAGATGTATAGTAACATCTTACATAACATGTAAGATGTTACTAAAATAGTATTTAGCAATACCTTTTGAAAAAAAACAGCATTAAGGAAGACAGGGAGAAGGTGAAATATATTTTATACCCATTTCTTGATAAAATAACATACTTGAAATCCCCAAGAGTAAATGTTTAGTAATTGCAGATTGAGTGAATAGACCACCTTGTGGAACAGGTGTACTGATAGATGTAGAGGACGGAGAGATAATACAGAAGACATGTGCGGGTAACACCTGATCCTTCCAGAAAAGTCAGTGCAAAGTCCCGGGTTAACGAGGTGTCCCATCCCTTCATTACCCCTGGGCGGGCCTACCGTAGAGGACTCCGGTTTTCTTCCTGGCGCTCCAGTCTTGTGGGAGGAGGCCACGTGGGCCAGATACTGGATCACCTTCTTAGTGTTCTCCGTTTTCCCTGCACCAGACTCGCCTCTGGAAGACAACCACACACGCACAAACACACACACACACACACACACCACACACACACACACACACACCACACACACACACACACACACACATATATATAAATATATATAAATATATATATACATATATATATATATATATATATATATATATATATATATATATATATATATATATATATATATATATATATATATATATATATATATATATATATAAAGAGAAAAACCCCAATAAACACACACATGGTGTGGATTATAAAGGGTGTATCCAAGCAGAATAAGGAGAGGGGAACACAGGAACAAAGGAGCCAGCACACATTCATCAGCCTGGAGTGTGGAGCCCCTACTGAGCAGGGAGCCACACAAGGGCCAAACAGAGAGCAGGTGTGCAGGAACCGTGGGGCTCATGGTTCTGGGGCTGTTAACCCGGGGCTAGTAAACCCTGTCGGGGTGGAAGAGATGATCTCTTAACAGAATTCCCTGTCCCCCAAAAAGGGGGTGAGAACCCCAGTTCAGTAGGAACATAAACTGGGAACCTTTACAATGACAGGAAGTGGCAGGAGAGGAAGGAAGACATGAGGACAAAAGGGGGGGGTGGCAGATGGCAGGCCTAGAGACAAGTAGAGACACAAGACACACAAACACTGATGTCCATGGAAACACAAACACACACACACACACACGCACAGACACACACATACACATACACACACACACTTACGTACACGCACAGACACACACACACACACACACACACACACACACACACACACACACACACACACACACACACACACACACACACACACACACACACACACACACACACACACACACACACACACACACACACACACACACCATTCAAGGGCACAAAGCCGATGGACCTTCAATCACCACACAGCAATCACAGAGGTAAAGTCCGGCTACTCACGTGCACAGTATTGACTGGTCTTCTCTGTCTGTGGGGGGAAGATATAAAAAGGGAAAGGTCAGACGGACTCGTACTGACTTGGACATGTGCTTGCACACCAGTTCCTCCTCCCAACGATAAAGCAATCATCGGGTTCAGGGCCAGATACATGGACAGTGTGGTGAAGAGGAATCACATCCATTGTCATTTGAACCATGCTTGTCATAGCATTGCCGCTGGTAATGAATTATAACCCTGAACATAACCGTCATAATCATTTGAGGTATTTGGATTACACTTTGGTCCTTGTTCTGAACACTATTTGATCAAAGTCAGAGGGTTTACTTTATATTAAATCTGCACAGAGTTTAACTGGCAAAACAAGTAGAGCCATGCGGCCCTCATTATAAAAGCCTGCTTCATCTGCATATTGTTTGTGTTAGTGAAACATACACATTCCCCATTCAAGAATTGCTTATTAAAATGCAGAAACCCACATTGATTTGTCTATCCCTCTTCAGTCTCAACCTGTGTGTGAACACTTAGTTTGTTCTTCTGTGAACTCTTTGTTCACAGAGGAGTAGTGATTTGGTACGAAGTGTTGCTCAACTGGTCTTCTTTTAAACAGCAGCACACCACCCGGGGTCCGACACAATGTGCTCTCTGAGTTGCCGGCAGGCTCTTTTTATTCACACGTTGCTATAACCATTCCCACGCATGAAGCCAGAAAGAATTCACACTGGTCATACATGTTGGATAGTATACACGTTAACACACCTTTAAACGGCAGAGATATGGCAGTGGGCGAGAGATTGAAGGGGGGGGAGATAGAGGTGTCTCGATACTGAGAATGTGAGAAAGTATGGGAGTGCCCGTGAAAGGCAGGCTCATCGATCTTATCCAAATAATCTCATCCCGACGCCAAAACATTGCACAACAGCCCCATAATGACTTTTTTAGTACTCACTGGAAAACGCAGTTAGGACATGACAGTTGGAAGGACATGAAAACACCCGTCATCACAATTATGATGAGTGTCAGCTTAAGCTGTTCATCTAAACCGGTTGTGGCGTTTCACCTCACCGCCTTAGCTCTAGCTTCTTGCCAAAGGTTGTCAAGTCCGCTCACACCTGTACAACACCCACTTGACAAAAGATGACATAACCGTGTGGGTTGTTCAGGGAGCAGGTCTCAGGATCATAAATAACGGGTGAAGGAGAGTTATTATGTTTTACGACCGCAGGTGGCTGATAAGGGGCTGTGGATGTTTACTAAGGGTCAGAGGTAGGGGGGGGTCCGGTGCGTACCTTGCAGCATGCTGCGGTAAGCCGCCTCTGAGATGGCGTAGATGTGCGGGGGCATCTCGTGCCGCTTCTTGCCGCGGTACATCTCCACGATGGATTCGGTGTAGACCGGCAGGTTCTTGTAGGGGTTGACCACCACGCAGAACAAGCCCTGAGTAGGTCTACACACACACACACACACACACACACACACACACACACACACACACACACACACACACACACACACACACACACACACACACACACACACACACACACACACACACCACACACACACACACACACACACACACACACACACACACACACACACACACCCAAGCACAAAAACAAGCAAGATTAACTCTCGCCCTTGTGCCACCTCTTTGCAAAAGTAACCAGAGATGCTTGTACCCCCCCTCCCCCTCATGCATCCACCCCCACACACAGGAATAACTTTGTAAAACGACCCCAAGCCTAAGCCAACCCTTCCCTATCGGTTTCACAGGTGATGCCAGAGTGCTGGACACTAGCGCACAAACTCACACAACACCACGCAGGTTTCACCCCCACACACGCAGACACACTGTTCCCAGTCTTTCCTGGTCTATGTGGCTTTAGCCTTTAATACTGTTAAGTATGTATGTATGTATGTGTGTGTGTTTGGGGGGGGGGATGCGTAGGGTGTACGTATGTATGTATGTGCGTATCATTAATTGATTCATTAAGTGTGTATCTGAATGTGTGTATATGTGTGTGTGCGTGTGCGTGTCTGTGTGGGGCTGGAGGGGGCATAAGTATTTTTGTATGTGTGCATGCGTATGTGGGAGTGTGTGTGTGCATGAGGGCGTGTGGTTATTAGTGTGTGTGAGTGTGTGTGTGTGTGTGCATGTGTGTATGAATGATTGAATGATTCATTTATGCGTGTACGTGTATATGCTTGTACATGTGTGTATATTTGTGTGTATGTGTGTATACGTGTTTATATTTGTGTATATGTGTATATATATTTGTGTATATGTTTGTATATGTGTGTGTATGTGTGTGTGTGTGTCTGTGCTCTGTGAACTGCATGTGTTTCCTTCACAGTGGCCCCCTGACTTACGTAGATGAGGCCGGAGTAGTATCTCTCCCGCAGGTTGTGCAGCACCGAGGCCTCGTTCAGGCAGGTGAGGTCGGCCATGTCCTCCACCTTGCTGAAGCGCGGCGGGTTCATCCGCTGCACCTCCTCCCTGGACAGGGTGAGCTTCCTCTGGCTGTCAGTCAGCTCCACCTCCACCTCGTCCCCGCGCTCCTCCCGGATACTGGCCGACTGGGGGGGGGTGGAGGAAAGAGGAGAGTAAAGGGACAGGAATAGACCGAGAGACATCGGGAGGAGGGAGCGAAGAAAGAGAGAGAGAGAGAGAGAGAGAGAGAGAGAGAGAGAGAGAGAGAGAGAGAGAGAGAGAGAGAGAGAGGGAGAGAGAGAGAGAGAGAGAGAGAGAGAGAGAGAGAGAGAGAGAGAGAGAGAGAGAGAGAGAGAGGAGGGAGAGAGAAGAGAGAGAGAGAGAGAAAGAAGAGAGAGAGAGAGAGAGAGAGAGAGAGAGAGAGAGAGAGAGAGAGAGAGAGAGAGAGAGAGAGAGAGAGAGAGAGAGAGAGGGAGAGAGAGAGTGTCACAAAGAACATTGCCACAATAGCAGTGAAGAGGCGTGAGGGAGACAAGAGGAAGTGTCCCTCTGAGCGGCCCATTCTTCATGTTGTGGTCAGCTGGCTGGAGAAGATGCTGACGGCAGTGTGAAGCATGGGGTCAGGAGGCCTCCAACGCTGATAGACTGTCCGTGCATGTGCGTGTGCATGTTTCAAGACTCAAGGAAACCACCAGAATAGGCACTGCTTTCTATAGGATGGAGATGGAGTGTATTTGGATGTATAAAGTTGAGAATGTGGCCGTGTCTCTGCGTGTGTGTGTGTGTGTGTGTGTGTGTGTGTGTGTGTGTGTGTGTGTGTGTGTGTGTGTGTGTGTGTGTGTGTGTGTGTGTGTGTGTGTGTGTGTGTGTGTGTGTTTGTGTTTGCATATGTGTGTGTGCGCATGCGCTCATTTAAGCACATTGCATATGTGTGTATATGAATGAGTGAGTCCTTCCCTCAGATCATGAGTGTAAAATGAAGTCAGTGTCTCTGGCTCTGGCCTCTTTACTATTAGCAGGCTGAAGGAGAGTATTGTTCTATTCATAGAGCCCTCTATCAAAGCTGCCCAATGGCATGAGGGAGAGAGACAGAGAGAGAGACAGCACAAGATAAGATGGAACTCAAATTCATATGTTGCTTTCTCTGAAAGACAGACCAATAGATTTGCATACTGCTGGAATATTATTTTGCGTTACAAAGCAGTGGGACAAAGGAGGGGAGCTGCGGCCTCATGGTAGTGGTTAGGTCTAAATGTGTTTAGCAGGAATCACAAGGACTTCAATAGGCGGTCATGGAGAGAACAAAGCACTAAAAGAATTCAAACGTAGGGAAATACACAGCGAATGGCCACTCATTACATTTCACGTGCACACAAGAACACATTACAAACAATCACACACAGACAGCCCACACTGACACTAACCCACACGGCACACACATACACTCACAGACACACACTGCACAAAGTCACAGACACACATAGGCACAGACACAAACACACAACACTATGTCACACACGCGCGCACACACACACACACACACACACACACACACACACACACACACACACACACACACACACACACACACACACACACACACACACACACACACACACACACACACTCATAGACACTCACAGACACTAAGACAAATAAGACACTCACACACACAGACACACACACACACACACACACACTCATAGACACTCACAGACACTAAGACAAATAAGACACTCACACACACAGACACACCCACCCTGCCTCGCCTCGTCTCACCTGTTTGACACACCCAACAGTGGAGAGGCATGTACACACCCGAAGCTAATAATTTACCAGAAAACATTGTCACTGTAGATAGTAGAAAATGACAGTGGAAAATCAGATCCGACACATTCACGGACTCCCCTATCCAAACCTAGATTCCTACAGTCACGATTCCAAACAAGGCTGAATGGCCCATGAGACAACCACGCCCTCCCCAGGGCCAGGGGAGCTCACCTCGAAGCCATGCTTCTCTGAGGGGACCCACACCAGCCTCTTGGCCGCCCAGTCTGCCTGGCTTGCCGATGAGAACGAGGCCGTGGAGTTGGCGGTGGGGGAGCCCGGCATCACCCCCAACGTCAGGAAGCGGGTGACATCATTGACGCCGCCCCCTGTTGGCTTGGACATGGTACTGCTGGCACTGCTTAAAAGGAGAGAGAGGAGAGAGCAAGAGAAGGAGTTAGATATGAATGAACATGGGCGTTTGGGGGGTTATGTTTTGCTCTTCCGTCACAGACCCAGTGCTGCTTGAGTGGATGCAAGCTAGAACGCTGGAGAGGGTAGCGTAGAGTCTGTGTTTAGCCCTGACCCTGATTAGCAAGCCAAGGCAGCACACAAACACACATGTGTGGATTGTGCGCGCACGCACACAAACACATACACGCACATACACAGGCGAGAAAGGAGAGCAGGCAGCCTAGCATCCAGGCCATATACAATGGAGCCCGGGTCAGGGATGGCCTAGTTGAGAGACATGGCAACTCAAGGAGACAACTGACATGGAAGAAGAGGGAGTGTGTGGGGGGGGGAGAAATTTGTCAACTGACTCAATAAACTGACATGACAGCATGAGTTAGAGAGAGTGAGAGAGGGGGGGAGGAAGAGGAAAGGTGGAGAAAACTAGAGGAGAGAATTGGTGTGGCCAGATCTGAAGGTTCACTTTCTTTCTCACAGTCTGACCGACTCGACACACTAACGTAGTGAGGTCCCATGTTGCTCCCAAAACAGTGGAGCGCGACTGTGGATTTGCGAGGATGTGGTTGACAGGGGAGATACAACTAATGCTGGTTACTACTACTCACACCAATCGTGAAGCATGTACTCCCAAGGCGACCTAGATACGAGTAAGAACTCATACTATCATCGAAAGAATTACTCATACAGAAGTTATTGCTTCTTTGTTGTTCAAACTACAGTAATGACAATAACCTTTGGATCTTTGGAGGATTGATTATCGATGTAAGTGATTGACAAAAGAGTCATACATCGCATAATAATCTACAGATTGGTGAATGCTCGTTTTCTCTCAGGGGTAAATGAAGGCCTTATAAATTATTTAAATAATTTCACAATTCCAATTTAAGGTTCCTAAAGAAGTAACGTTAAATATTGCCATCAGTATGAGCTGTTTTTCATAGAGAGGCGTGTGCTTTATGTTCACTTAGTGATCAAATGTTAGGCTTTGAGCCTAGATGCCTATCATGGGTGATTCAAATGAGCTGCCCACATACAGTCAGCATGACACAGTCCACCGTGTGAAAGGTATTCTCTCTCTCTCTCTCTCTCTCTCTCTCTCTCTCTCTCTCTCTCTCCTCTCTCTCTCTCTCTCTCTCTCTCTCTCTCTCTCTCTCTCTCTCTCTCTCTCTCTCTCTCTCTCTCTCTCTCTCTCTCTCTCTCTCTCTCTCTCTCTCTCTCTCTCTCTCTCTCTCTCTCTCTCTCTCTCTCTCTCTCTCCCTCCCTCTCTCTCTCTCTCAGGCTGTGTTCTTGCGTGTTTGGGCTACCTGTCTGCTCCGTGCCTAGCTTGGTATGTCATCGGTCCTGATTCCTTCCGCCCCTGGCTCTTGCTGAGTGTCTGAGTGTCTGCATGTCAGGCAGTCGGCGACATGAGACCAAAATGCTGTCAGCAGCATACCTGTCACTAAGGTCACCATGGGTGTGGAGGAGGAGGAATCCCAACAAAAGAATGGCCACCACCCATGGAGTCACTATGTGACACATTTAGTAGAATAGGAGAATAAACATTCCACGAAGGGCCTACCCAAGAGCAACGCACTCATCGTCAACTAGCACGTTGAATGATGAGTGTCACTCCAATTAATTATCTTCAGGCCAATGTGTGTAATCATAATGTATACCCAAATAGGGTTGCCAAACATTTTACATGTCACTACAATGTTCTAATAAGAGAAACAAATATTTGTTATACATGTATCAACGTCAGCTGCCGATTCAACACCATTATAGGCCTACACTTATTGGAACATCTGGAATTTGGTGCATTACAGCAAGAATGAGCACCAGACCAGCACGTTAGAAGACTCTCCTCCATAGCAACACCTAGACTACCCCGCAGCAGCAGACTCACACAGACAATACATTCAGAGTTTGAAGATGGGGTCATTCACTGCAGGGGTCGTGTCGTTTGTGTATGCATTCATGTGTTAATGCGTGCGCGAGCTTGTGCGTCAGGGGTGGGGGTGCTAAAGACGTATTTTAATTATTGGTGGCGATGATGGTGATCGAAACCGCAACGCTTTTAGTAATATGTGATGCTGTCGCAACGCATTCAAAACAGACGTAGACAGACGTGACATTTCCTCCGTAATTACAACCACGTCTCTGCTTATGGCATTAAGATCATTCTTTATAGATCATATGAATTAGGTTGGTGTTCAAAATCGTGCAACAATCGCGAGCACAGTTAAAACCTAACGAAGTAAACGAATCACATTATCACCATTAATGACATAATTAATAATGTAGCCCAATAACAATCATATAAATCATAACCATTTTCATAATCATGTTTTATATGTTGTATACGTCTATGGTGAGAATCTTCCTACGACACTATATTGTGCTACAGCCTGCGGCCAGGCAATGTCGATATGAAGCCTATAGGCAAGGCGTGAATGGGGATCACACCAGCACCCTTTTCCAACACACTAGCATTTCTAGGCGTTCATGCCACCAGCCTTCAGACTATCCTAGCGAGGTTAGCCAACCCCACCGAAACATAATACGTCGCCTTTCACACAGGATATCACACTCGCTATTTACGACTGGATTAGTATAATTATAAATCGCTCACCCTTCAGGATCCTACCCGAAAAGCGAATAAGGCTAGAGTGCGAGGCAAATCAAAGGTGGTTGGTTCTTTTGTTTTTTTTCCCCCTGATTAATAATTGTGTACCTACCGCAAATGCGGCTTTATCATTGCACCGCTTTCTCAGTGAGCGCCGCACACACTTCAGTGGGAATAAAAGATACAGAAAGAGGGCGGGCCTTCGGCGCTCGGCCGGAGGAAAAGCGCTTCCTACATATTACACCAATCAAACGTGAGAACACGATTTCAAGCGCGCGCCTCCGTCACAAGGACGTCCAACCAAAGCGTACAACCCTGCGCTGGACCCGCCTTATGAATGAGACAAATGCGCACCGCCTTTTCGCTGCTGTTACACCAGTCGCGGTGACAAACGAGGAGACAGCGAAAGAAAAACGAAACCCCACCAGCCCCTCACAGTTTGTATATTAAATGTAAAAGGCGGAGCGGTGCAGCAGGTGCCGACGCATCCCTGGCGCTATACAAAAAGAAACACGCACTCGGTTGGTGAATCTAAATGTCTGATAAAACCTCCCAGACGGTCTGCGGTCTGGCTCTCTGATAGAATGGCCTACGAGAGGACGACCACAAAGGTTTGTCTTGGGTAATCTGACACGGGGTCTGCGAAGAACTCCCCCCCCCCCCCCTCCCTGCTGGCCTGCTGGAAAACCACGCAACGACAAGCGAGGAACACGCCTCATATTCTCAACGAATAGTGAATTTAGTATCGCCCATGGTGATTACTAAATGGTGTTACGCAGAGATGTTAGTTAAGTTTTGATATCGATTAGTGGTTAATTTCTGGTGTGAAACAAACAGGTCTAATGGAAAAGGCTACTAGGCTGAATGTGACCCTGTGGTCCATAACGTGGATGGTGCATAGTTGCAGGACACCCAGCCCTATGCATTCAGGAGCATAGAAGAAGAAAGCAAAGACAGTAACGTAATATGCGTGCTTTATTCACTCCACACAAAGTGCCAGTTCACCTGGAAGCCCTCTGTCACAAGAATCCGTGAAATTACAAAGTAGGTAGGCCTTTAATACTGTAGTCTAGCCTAGTAGAAAAATAGGACCCGGGGACTACAGGTTTTAATTGACTAGTGTAGTGGTTTGAATTCGTGGTACATATGAAAATAACAATGATGAGACGTGGGAGAAAAAATATAAAAATACAAGATAGATTAGGTCTACTTGAATATGCGTAAAACTGCCAGGGGAACAGAAATAATCCATCTGACAAATGCATAGGGGGGGAAGTGATCGATGCCCATTTGGGCCCCGAGTTCAAGTTACTTTCCATAACAAGTTGTGACAAGGAGGAAGACATTGCCAGCCATGTGGTCTATTAATAGAACAGGTTGACCGTCAAAAGACTCAAAGTGAAAAAAACGGAAGAGAAACACAGGACAGTGAGTACACAAGCAAACCCACTACAGAAAATAATGCCTGGTCAAAGGTAACATCTCAGACTGATCATGAACTCATACACACTGCTGCTACGCCCTGCGCACTGGGTTCTGACCCAGATGCAGAAGAACCCTAAACCAGTGATATTTGCCTCCAGTCATATTAGTTACACACATTGCCACTGATCAGATCATACAACAAATAATTCATAGGTAAATACAACTGTCCAAAAACAAAAAGGTGGTGAAACACACACATATTGGAGCCATGGTCGCTACAAAGCTGCCGTCTTTGCAAGTATATAGATTACTAATTTGTCAAAATATACATCATTATCCATGCAGCATGATTAGCTTATGAAGCAATCACGTAGGCCCTGGGTTATGATAATAAGCCTTTTGACATTATATCCCAAATAATCCACTTTATAAAACACATCACTTAGATAAGAATGATCAAGCAAAGATATAGAACCAAATTTGCAACCAATTTGAATAATATAAGATTTATTCTGCCTAATGTAGGCCTATTCCAAGATGACTAACAGACCTCCTACTTCACACAATACAAAATAGTTAATATGTTCAAAAGCATAAACAGACTGTACTGCCATCCACCAGGGTCCAGTTACAAAATAAGGTATGGTAGTTATCTTGATTTAAAGGCACCGCCCACTGTTCTCTCACACGCTGTGAGATGGACATAAACCAAGAAGCTAACCAAAATAAGGATCGAAATTCAAATTAGATGAGTCAGTCATGAAGAGAAACCATGTTACCGATGTTCCCCCTTTAAAATGTACCACAACTGGTTAATGGGAAATTTATGTTTTGAATTTTTGGTTTTTGGTCTTGTTTTATATTGTCTATTGGAGCTACCCCTTGCCTTCATCTTAATTAATAGCCCTTACCGTGGCTTTAATTAATACTGGGGAATGGACCTTTTAGCTTACAATGGCATTATATAATATCAGGAAAATAAAAAATATACGATTGTACTGACTGGGAAATGTATAGTGTAAAGAGAAATTCGATGCTATTCAATAAATCGATTAATTTATCAGTTAATAATGCATACAATGACAGCAAGTTCTTCCCCACTGCTGTATTTCAGCGTATATACCCCCTTAAAGTGCACACTCAGCATTCATGTGAATACCAACCTTTGCATGTTATATTCATATTAGCATTACATGTTTAGAAACTCATACAGTACATTACATGCAAAGGAAACTGCTGGGAATTGCTGCTACTTTCCAGAAGTTTCCCTGTGTTGATTCAGTTCCTCATTGGCTCTAACAAGTAGTCCACCGCTTAATGGAAAAACCAGGCAGAACCTTAGGCAACTTGTACAAGACATGAAAGATTAATTTGCCTTACTTACCGTAACAAAAAACATCAAACATCAAATCCACATTACAAGGATCATTATGGAGTTATAATTCCCTTGAAGAAAACTCTGTGTGACTGAAGTCCATACATATTCCAAATAACATTTTCATCAAACAAGATGATGTGTTGAAGTGCAGTGAGTGAAAGGTTAACAGTCATCGGGGGGCGCTGTTTCATACGCTGACAGCTAGGATGGTGAGCCAAATGAGCATACTGCGTATTGTGAAGAGGCCGGCCAGAGATCTCAACAGGCATGTTTAATGATTGGTGCACAGATCGCCAGGACCAATCAGCACACCTGGGCCGATGTAGAAACCACATCTCCACCACGAGTAGGATTACCCCCAACACTTTCTGTCTTTTAGCCCATCTGGGCCTACTCTCTGCCTGTCTTTATCTGTATCTCTGCCACAGAGTCGTGTACTCTTTTTCAGTCTGGCCATCCTGTCTCTCTCAATGTGTCTCTACTTTCTAATAAAGACACAACATAAACATGTGTCTTCTTTTTTTCTCCTTTGTCCTTAAGTAACTAATTCCTAGTAGCCTTGACATTAACAATAATTTACTTCTCATCTCTAACCCTTCCCTCATTGTGTTCCTTATAACCGAAAAATCTCAGCAATTTCTGCATTTGTATTTATTCCTCTGTCGTGATTCCTTATGCCTTAGAGGGTTCTTTCCTATATATTTGCTGTTTCTCTTTTCCTAAAAGCCCCACCAAACGATCCCGCCGAGGAATAGCTGGTCAGGTGGTGCGTTGGGCGGTCGATCTGCAGAAGATGGCCGTGGTGATGCTGGTCTGGGAGGCGACGTTCTGTGGGGTCGACTGAGCGGGGACCGCCAGCTGCAGGGCCACCTCGTTCTCGTAGCACAAGGACGAGCGAGAGCTCTGGCTGCACATGCTGGCTGCCGCCAGCTCCTTAGCGCTGCAGGTGGGCGTGCTGGGGATCTCGTACGTCCGGTTGAAGAAGGAGTAGTCCACCTGGAAAAGGAATACAACTCTAGATGTAAAGCGAGATACACGCATGGACCTCCATCAGTGGGTCTCGGTTATAAACTGTGAACTGTGGAGTCCACACCTGGGGTGGCCTCTTAAGAAAACGCTCAGTTGTTTGAGGTTTATGTACTGTTGTCAGTATCTGTTTAGGCTCATTTACGGTTTTTGCAACCCCTTGATTTAGCGAGTAATAATTATTCGGGATGGATGGTGTCGCAACATTCAATGTTTGGAGCTGGTTTGGTTCCTTGTGGTGGTTAATCTCGTGTATATTTCTCTTGCCTCGGTTTCCCATTTCATGCCAACAACCTTCTTTGCGTGGGGTTTTTGTGAGGAAACGGTCCCAAGCCTAGGACGTCTGCCTGCGGCGCCCCTGTGGATGGCCTAGCCTCTCCTACCTGGTAGCAGTCTTTTCCTCTCACAAGAGCACGGGCTCGGACCCAGCGCCCCCTGTCCCCACGGATTCTCGGATGCCAGGTAGAGCTTCCGGCACTTGCGTGCGTCATTGGCCGTGGCCTCCACCAGCCCGCCAGATCACCCACCACCTCCAGCTCAGAGTCCTCTTCCAGCGTGCTGCGTCATCTCGTAGAAGGAGCGCTCGTCGTCGATCTCGTGCACGATGGTGACCGGTGGCGAGACAAGAAGACGCAGGCCTTGGTCGGTCGGGAGCCTGTGTCAAAGCCCACGTTGATGTCGGCGCTTTGTCCAGCGGGATCGGTACTCTCCTTTCCTGGGTCTCACCCCTGGCTGGCGAGGGGGGGGCCGGTCGAGAGAGGAATGCGAGAAGAAGAGGAGGAGAGGGCGTCGATGGATGAGAAGATGGAGAAGGGAATGAGCAGTGGTTTCTACACCACTGAGACTCATCTTCACACACAAAACCAGAGGGTTTGTTTTTCAATAAAGGGTCAATGCATCATATAGACGAGTCAAGCAGTGACGAGCGGAATCAGAAGGCCGCTGCTTTGCCCCTCCGTTTCTTATGTGAAAAATAATTGGCCTTAAATGTTAAGATAAGATTTTAGCTGAATTCATTTCCAGACAGCAAAATTGTGGTTGTATTAAAATCTGGACAAAAAAAGGTGTCAATTCAAATTTGTAATAAGAATGATGTGAAAAGAAACCCACATTTTCCTTCTCAACCACCAAACCAATGACATACCGTTCTGTAACCATTACAGATTTGGACTCATAAGATTGAGCCTGAGCTATAGACCTGGTCTTTCAAACAGCGATAGTGTGAGCCCAGTTTGTTATGGACAATGTACTATATTGAGATGGTGTGTAAACTCTGTATGCTGAGAGTTTTTTGCCCCTGCTTTGTACGAGACCGGGGATAACAGTGGTGTAAGGACAGCAGAATCAAAGAACCATCCGAGCCAAAGGGCTGTATGCCCT
>OLKM01000417.1:0-5000 GCA_900291075.1 Melanogrammus aeglefinus
GAGCCGAGAGAGAGAGAGAGAGAGAGAGAGAGAGAGAGAGAGAAGAGAGAGAGCGAGAGAGAGAGAAGAGAGAGAAAGAGAGCCAGCGTAATGAGAGAAAAAAAGAGACAGCGAGAGAGAAGAGAGAGAGCGAAAGAGAGAGAGAGAGAGACGAGAGAGAAGAGAAGAGAGAGGGAGAGAGAAAAAGAGAGACAGCGAGAGAGAGAGAAAAAGAGAGACAGCGAGAGAGAGAAAAAGAAAGACAGCGAGAGAGAGAAAAAGAGAGACAGCGAGAGAGAGAGAGAGAGAGAGAGAGAGAGAGAGAGAGAGAGAGAGAGAGAGAGAGAGAGAGAGAGAGAGAGAGAGAGAGAGAGAAAAAGAGAGACAGCGAGAGAGAGAAAAAGAGAGACAGCGAGAGAGAGAGAGAGAGAGAGCGAGAGAGAGAGAGAGAGAGACAGCGAGAGAGAGAGAGAGAGAGAGAGAGAGAGAGATAGAGAGAGAGGAGAGACGACAGCGAGAGAGAGAAAAAGAGAGACAGCGAGAGAGAAGAAAAAGAAGAGACATGCGCGAGAGAGAGCGAGAGAGGAGGAGACAGCGCAGAGAGAACAAAAGAGAGACAGCGAGAGAGAAAAAAAGAGAGAGACAGCAGAGAGAGAGAGAGAGAGAGAGAGAGAGAGAGACTGAAGAGGAGAGAGAGAGAGAGAGAAGAGATGAGAGAGAGAGAGAGAGAGAGAGAGAGAGAGAGGAGGGCAAGCCGAGGAGGCGAGAGACAGCGACATGAGGCCACCAGTGAAAATGATGACAAATCTATCTTCCAAAGTATTGGAGTCTTTGGGAGGAGCCTCATTGTCTCATTAGAACAAACCCCAGTGCAGGGGGGGTGTGCTAAACATTTAATTTTCTTTTCATTAGGGCTATTTCGCTTACCTGAACCCATTGACAATACCCCCTCCCATCCTGCCGCCCAGCCAACAGCCCCTGTGCTTTGGGCGAGCGCTAATGAACGTGATACAAGGAGACGATTGCATTTCATATCGGTGATGGATAGTGGCCCGGCCAGACCTGTTCTGTGTGGTGGAGCGGGGGGTGGATTAATCATTATTAAGGGAGGTGGGAACGGCGCTCCGATACATACAGCGTGGTGATTTAGACTCCTGGGGCCGGACTGTGTGTTTTTAACACTGGGGGGAACCCTGCTACTGTTTTTTCTGTAATGAAACACTTACTCAATGCAAGGGTCCTGGGTGACGGTGGGCCGATGATGAACTGCTGCAGCCCCGCTGGAGCACTTTACTTGCGCAGTCAAGGCCAATCACGCACACACACACATGTTTCTATGAACATACACACACACACATGTTTATAAACTCACACACACACACACACACACTTTTATGCACACACACCCATCCACATGTATATTACAAACACACTCACACACAAACACGTTTATGCACACAAATCGCACAACACGCATATAACACACACACTCTCACACACACGTTAATACACAAACCCATCCAAACGGATAAACAAATAAACACACACACATGTTTATACACAAACACCCATTCACACGCATATTACACAAACACACTCACACTCACACGCTTATACACATTTATACACACACACTCATCCGTCCACACGCATATTACACAAACGCAAACATACACAAACACCTTTTTACAACCATACCCATCCACACGCATATTATAAACACACTCATGCACACACATATTCTAAAACACTCACATATAGAAACACACACACACTCACATATGCTAACAGACATACACGCAAACATCTGCAAATACACACAAACACAAATATATATACCCCCATCGACACACATTTTACACCACACACACACACACACCACAACATGCACACACATACATGTATATATATATTCTAACATAGCAACACCACAATACGAACACAGACGCACAAACTCACATACGCTAACACTCACATACGCTAACACGAACACACGCAAACATATGCAATCTACACAAACACACCACAAATACAGTATATTACACACGACCGACCCCCCCACACACACACATAAATATTACTACCCACACGCATAAACACACATATTAATGAACCACAGCGTATTATTATTATTGTGCTGCCAGTGGTCCTGAAGGTGATAAAGCCGTCCAGCAGATATCGCCCTGCAGAGACGCCCCGGTCTAGACTCTGGAGGGCGGATTAGGAGCGAGTCAGAGGCAAACACCGGACTAGTCTTAACAAACGCCATGTTTGTGCAGACATAACATAATGTTTACACTGCCATGGAAGACCCCTGCTGGAAGGCAGATGCTGAACAACATTCTGGCAGATTGTATTGAAAAATATAATCAAACCTTTGTTACGTTTTGGATGACTGAATGTATTGAAAGCTGGAAATATCTTTGTTGCTTGATCAGCCATTCCTGGGGCTTGAATTAAATTTAATTAAATTTAATTAGATTAAATAAAATGTAATACAATACAATTAAATTAATTGATATAAATATTCATAACAGAATTTCAAATACTTGATTATCTTTACACATGCCCCTCTGTACTGACCACAGCCACCCACCTGGGAAGAAATAAACAAAAGCCCCAAAACAAATAAAACACATAGTCGAAAAATAGTGAGAGCACTTCAGGTATGATTCACGAGCCACGAGCAACACTCTGCGCCCTCATGTGAGTCACCCACACGACTCTGACCTGATGATGTCAGACACTGCACTCAAGCTCTGCTCCACACACAGACAGCCACCCACCCCCCCCCCCCCCCAACCCCCCACAAACACAATACTCCCTGACACCATACCCACACATGTACGTGTGATATGTCCCCCACACATACACACCACACACACACACCACACACACACACACACACACACCACACACACACACACACAACACACACACACACACACACACACACACACACACACACACACACACACACACACACACACACACACTGTGTTTCTCTTTGTGACAGCACAAAGCTGATGGGTTGCATGTGCTCTACATGAACAGAAAGTAGCTGGATCCACAACTCACGCCCTGCTGCTGGGAAGTCTGCTTATGATGTGATCAGAAGCAGCCTCAATGCATGACTGCATAGCCGACTGTAACCTTAGAGGGCTACTCGTCATCTGAAAGGGGCTGGTGGCGCAAATGGAGACAATGGACTTTTACATTCAAACCAATCGACGATGTGCGCAAGCTGTGAACAAACATTTATTTTAGGTATACAAGTAAAACACTATTTCCCAGTTTCCCAATAAAACTCTTAAGTGTCAGTGTTGATACAAATGACACTATAAGTAGTCTAGGGAAATGTAACTATTAGCAACAATATGTAATCATTTTCCCTATGGATGACCTTTGGATTCCAATCCAAATGTTTATCACAGATCCATATGGTGTTTTACGGTATATTTACCCAGCGAATCCATTAATCAATTACACAGACAAAATGACATTCCCTTATCCTGCAAAGAACAGATGTTTTCCTTAACTTAGCTATGTACCCAATCTATCTTTTCCAAATGAAGGCACTTGTCACCACCAGAGTTGCTCTCTGCAACGGCAGACTATATGTCATGGAAAGTATGTTATTATTCCTGGAAATGTAAAAAAAAAATACGTTTTAGGGCCATAGTTTATATATTTTTATAGTTCCCATTTTTCAAATCCATATTCAGTTGGAGATGGGCAAGGTGTATTGTTGGCAACACAAAGCAGTCGAAACCATGGTAACAGAGAGAGCCATTTCTATCAGTGCGTGTGGAACAAACATTTAATGGCGTAACATCTCAGTCCAAAGCAGACATGGCTTTAGTATTTAATTGGCTTTTTCCATATCCTTTCCAGGCACCCGCAGTAGTTGGCTCCTAGAAGAATGACATCATTTTTTGTCAATTTCTTTCATAGTTCAAAGTTGAGAAGGAAAATGGATGGATGGATGAATCCGTTTTTTTCATCTGTTCTTCCATGTGAGTATCGGCCTCTTCTGCCAGATTGGACATCATTAGCAGTTTCTAATCAGGCGTGTGTGGGCGGTTCATCCTTCTTGTGCGACAGATCGCCCCGTCAGCAGGAGTAAAATATTATTATTATAAACATAAAGTCCTCTGCCCCCACACTTTAATCTTCACATCCTGTATCCATGTTATCCCTTAAACGATTAAAACAAAAGCATGTTGCCAACGTCTGCCAATTCTAATACCTGATGAGCTGAATGTGTTTGCCTGAACGTGTGCCAGTGTGTGTGTGTGTGTGTGTGTGTGTGTGTGTGTGTGTGTGTGTGTGTGTGTGTGTGTGTGTGTGTGTGTGTGTGTGTGTGTGTGTGTGTGTGTGTGTGTGTGTGTGTCTGTGTGTGTGTTGTGTGTCGTGTGTGTGTGTCTTGTGTGTGTGTGTTCGTGTGCTGTGTGTGTGTGTATGTGTGTGTGTGTTCGCTGTGTGTGTGTGTGTGTGTGTGTTTGTGTGTGTGTGTCTGTGTGTGTGTGTCTGTGTGTGTGTCTGTGTGTGTGTGTCTGTGTGTGTGTGTGTGTGTGTGTGTGTGTGTGTGTGTGTGTGTGTGTGTCTGTGTGTGTGTCTGTGTGTGTGTGTGTGTATTTGCGTGTGTTGGTCGCACATGCATCTGCCATCACGTGCACAGTGGGGCGTGCGTTGCCTGCAGATGAGCCAGAGGTTGCTCAGGGAGAGAACAGCCCGGCTGTGTTCACTCCCTGGCTGTCTGACCTGCGCACCTGCCCTGACCTCACTGCAGCGATTGTTCATCAAGCCTAAATGTAAATTCCTATGGAATGACTGTACTAAAATATAATGTAATATATTGATTGTTTTTAATAACCATGCATTTATAAATATAAATGTATGAAATATATAATAAAAACAGGGAAGGCACTCAAACACATGCAGCAGCTAGACACACACACACGCACACACACACACACACACACACAAAACACACACACATACAGATTCACAAACACATA
>OLKM01000417.1:7500-42500 GCA_900291075.1 Melanogrammus aeglefinus
TTTCCCTCTCCTTCATCTCCCCTTCTCCTCCTTCACCTCCTCCTCCGCTCAGTTGTTCAACATCCTGTCATTTTCTCTTCATTAGGCCGCAGGCCGCTAAAGGCTAAATGCTAACTTAATCTAAGGGAAACTAAGTATCTGCCCACTTGTTGTTCTGCTCAGAGGTTGGATACTGTAGTTCTCGGCTCATTGAGCAGCAAAACGATATATAGAGCAACGTAAAACGCTCACAGAGACGAGTCAAAACTGTCCTCTGCTTTGGAAGCTGCAATGGTCACCTTGGGTACAGCAGTGAGTTTGGATTCCATTTCATTTACTTCCTAGCAGAGACAATCAGCAGCAGACGATAACGACCTTGTGTTGCTCTGCTGTGTGGAAGTAGGTGTGCGTGTCCTCAATCGGCTGTGTGTGTGTGTGTCCTCACTTGGCTGTTTGTGCATCGTCATCACTTTGCATTGTGTGTTGGTTTGAGTTTGTCCTCACTCTGCTGTTTGTGTGTGTGTTTGTGTGTGTGTGTCATCACCATGCATTGTGCGTTGGTTTAGGTGTGTCCTCACTCTGCTCTGTGGCGGTGTGTGTGTTCTCACTATACTCTGCATATGTGTGTGTGTGCTCACTCTGCTGTGCGTGTGCATGTTGTGTCCTCACTCGGCTGTGTGTCTGCGTCTGTGTGTGTGTGTGACCTCGCTATGAAGTGTGTATGTCCTCCCTATGCAGTGCGTGAGTGTGTGTGTCCTAAATGCATTGTGATTGTTTGTTTGCACGTGTGTGTGTGTGTGTGTGTGTTTGTGTGTGTTGGTCCACAGCATGATTGACAGCCATACAGAGCGAATGACGTGTGCCTCCACCCCATTCCCACCCAGCGGTCCTCATTAGCCGGGCGACTCTGACACGGCACAGAGATCGATTGCACCAAACCAATCATTCCCACGCGGCCGTGTCACTCCTGACACGCTTCACACACCCCGCCCGGCCCACCAATCATCCATCTCCCCCACAACGAGGGAGACCGGGAGGGGGGGAGGAGGGAGGGCGGGGCGGGTCACGCACACACACACTATGAGTGTCCATAAGTTCAGACATGTCCAAAACAAACGTTGGTTTGTCTGTCACGCCTGCAGGAGGGCAGATCGCTCCTGGCTGGGACCGGTCAGTGTTTCCCCGTTTCCTGCGTCAGAGCCGTGTCTTGCCCTCCCCCCCCACCCCCCCCCCCGCCCCCCGGGGGACCACCAGGAGGCCCCACTCCACCCCGACAACCCACCGGTCAGCCAGGGGTCCGGGCGGCGAGGCGTTTCACAGCGAGCGGGGGGGGTCAACCAGAAGTGGAGCGCAATACGGGCACACTTCCTGTTTTAAAGGGCGTGGCGTGCTACCGTGTGGCGGCCGCTCCGGGGTTGGACGCGGACCGGGGAGTCGAGAAGGATCCACTCAACTGTTTTATTCATAAGACCTTTTTTAATACACTCTCAAATACAGACAAGCCCTGTGGTGTCGTCTATCCCCCTAGCAATGGCCCTGCGGTTATGGGATGCTCAAAAAACGCAGCCAGGTGCAGAGATGAAATTTAAGAAGACATGGGCGCTGTCAGTCATCTCTCGCTCTCTGTCTCTCTCCCTCTCTCTCTCTGTCCCTCTCTCTCTCTCTCTCTCTCTCTCTCTCTTCTCTCTCTCTTTCTCTTTCTCTCTCTCTCTCTCTCCTCTTCTCTCTCTGTCTCCTCTCTCTGTCTCTGTCTCTCTCTCTGTCTCTCTCTCTCTCTCTCTCTCTCTCTCTCTCTCTCTCTCTCTCTCTCTCTCTCTCTCTCTCTCTCTCTCTCTCTCTCTCTCTCTCTCTCTCTCTCTCTCTCTCTCTCTCTCTCTCTCTCTCTCTCTCTCTCTCTCTCTCTCTCTCTCTCTCTCTCTCTCTCTCCCTCTCTCTCCCTCTCTCTCTCTGTCCCTCTCGTTCTCTCTCTCTCTCTCTCTCGGTGGAAGGGTCCCCTGCTTGTGTTATTGTGACTAATCAGAGTTTATTAAAATGAACCTCACAGGTACTCAGCACCACGGACAGCGCCAGCTGGACACAATGGGTTGTTTATTCATTTAGAGCACCTGGTGATCGGGAAGAGCCTCGCTCCAAGGGGAAGTCAGGGTGAACACAGGACATCGACCGTGGAGCACGGGACACGGAACACGGAACATGGAACACAGAACATGGAACAAGACACAGAACACGAAACTTGGAAAACAGAACAAGGAACATGGAACGTAGAACATAGAACATGGAAGATAGAACATGGAAGACAGATCAATGAAAACAGAACATGGGACATAGAACACGGAACACGGAACAAGGACCGTGGAACATAGAATACGGAACATAACAAATGAAAAAATAAACACTTAATGCAGAGAAGGAACAAAATGTGCATAACAATGGGACTGCCAAGGAAATGCCAAATGAGTACATTGTGCTTTATGATCGGATTATTATAGATAGATAACATTTTCCAAGAGCAAATAAAATGTTGAACTTCCAACATTGCCTCTCCACACAAACACTTACAAGCCCCACGCGCACACGCCATGCCCCAGACACACAAACACGTTTTCAGCTATCACTGCATAACCTTATACATAGCTGACATTTAACTATAAATAGCTGTTGTCCTTTATTTGTAAAGGCCAACCTTTGGGAAATTGACATTTTAAAATAGACTGATTATTTATTTGCAAAAATGGATTGCAATAAAAGATAGAATTGAGCTTTATAAGCTACAATGTCGTCCATATATTAAATGTAGCATTCTACACAACAGATTAAACTATTTATTTTCTCTCAAAATCCGATTGTATTCCATGAATCCTGTTACCCTTACCAGCTGGACACTAATATTGCTGATGCAATATGAGTTGACTTTCTCAAGAGATGGGTTGGTTGTTTCCTAATGTTTCCTAATTCCTCCCAGGTGGTGGCTGTCCTCCCTGACCTAAGACGCCAGAAGACAGCGACACACTGTGAAGGGCGTTTCATAATCCGCGGCCCTCCACCTCATTCCTCCCTCCCTCAGCAGTCATGCTGACACCCTTTTAACACGGCAGAAGACAGCGACACACTGTGAAGGGCGTTTCATAATCCGCGGCCCTCCACCTCATTCCTCCCTCCCTCAGCAGTCATCCTGACACCCTTTTAACACCCAGTTTATGGTTAACCCTCTTCTTTCATTGCCATTTGTCTTAAAGTACGTCTGTTATAGAGCAGATCTAATAACGCTTTATCATCTGTGTAATCTCTTCTCTTTTACACTTTTTTAGTTGTTTTTATTGTTTGATCTTAATTTCCCATAAGACACTGAGTTACGATGACGTGGGCGACTTTGATATTTACAATAATCGTTACAGCCAACTTGTATTTTACACACAGACACACACACACACACGCACACACACATACACACACAGAGATACACACACACACACACACAAACATACACAAACACACACGCTCACACTCTACATGCACACACACAAGAAGGATTTGTGTAAGAGGCAATTTACACTAAGCTCAGAGAAATCTTTTTAATGGGCTCCCTCCATGCCAGGCCATTAAAAGCAGATGTATGTAGGTTTGGCTAATAGCGTGGGGAACCGCCTCACCCTCGGGCCTGGGGAGGGGGCGAGGCACAGGCTTCTTTCGCCCTGAGACTCAGCCTCAGCACCGCGTGGATCAAGACTCCACTAACCGCCAAAGAATTGAGCTAAAGATCCCCATATCCAGGTCAAACCGTATATTGGTTTGACTCGTTATCCCGGATCCAGTAGTCCTACTGTGTTATAGCAGGACTTCTGGGGGGGAGACGGCACAGAGACTGGACAGGAAACCAACAAACAGAAAGGGGCGGAGTTATGCCTTATTTCCTGTTTGATAACGGAGACCTTATACTGAAAATAAACTAATTTGCACAAGTGGATGAATCTTTCAGAAGGGGATTTTAGCAAGTGTATTTCCATAGTGGTCAGTCCACACATTGTTGATTTGAAACCTTTACAGACACTTTTTAAAAGTTTGCTTACTGCTGTCCAAGTTTGGGTTTGTCAATTCCACTCATACAGATCCCCGCCTCCAGCGAAATGGTTGAAACAAATATGAATTGACATAAAGGGAAGAGCTCTGTTCACCCAGGATTGAACCGTCAGGCGAATTGATTCGTCTGCCATGTGCAGTTCGTCAGTTGATACACTTTCACTGTAACACAACAGCAGTGCAGCGGATAAATGATTTTTTGAGTTTCTTCAACCACAACGGCAACAAGGCGTGTTCAGCAGAATGAATGTCTTCACACCATGAATGAGTTGTAGTGCCGGCCCGCAGACATGAGGAGATGTTCAGCCGACAGGCCCCCCAGTCCACATGGTGTGTGTGTGTGTGTGTGTGTGTGTGTGTGTGTGTGTGTGTGTGTGTGTGTGTGTGTGTGTGTGTGTGTGTGTGTGTGTGTGTGTGTGTGTGTGTGTGTGTTGTGTTGTGTGTGTGTGTGTGGTGTGTGTGTGGTGGTGTGTGTGTGTTGTGTGGTGTGTGTGTGTGTGTGTGTGTGTGCTGTTCCGTTATGCAGGCTTTACATTACAGCTGGAAAACCGACGTCAGCATCGGTGAATACCATTCTAATAAATAACGATGATGCGAGTTTAAATTAGCAGTGCCGCTCAGACTCTGCCGCGCTCTCGTCCCCTAAAGCTATAATATAGAAGGCCTTTATATCCTCTCTATATGGACTTCAAGCTTGCAACAAAGCCCACTCATTTTAAATCATGCCCTCACTGTGGAATTTAATTAAAAAAATGTAACATCTGTTTAGGTGTGGGTATGGGTGTGTTTGTTTTCATGTATTTCTTTTTAGGGCTGTCTGTATAGTACAGGGGTAACTATTACCCAACAGCCGACAGGGTTTTTCCGTGTGCTTCAAATGTTTACGAAAAATCCTAAGGACTGAAAGCTCTTCCCGAGTGCTGTGGAGAGAGGAGCAGAACAACGTCAGCCCATCTGAGTGACTTCAATCCAGATTATTAGTGTATCCCTCTATCACAACAGTGATATCCTCAAAGGTTTTCACAGGCCCCGGGTTCTGCAGCCCCCCCCCCCCCCCCCCCCCCACCACCACTCCCAGATACACCGTGGGAACAGAAAGGGAACCTTGGGAATGTCCCGCAGGACCAGGGAGCCCGGATCGCCGGGAGAAGCGCTCCAGAGATGGGTCTCATAATATTGATATGAGCCTTGTTTTGCGAGCATCACCCAACTCGTCACAGCTGCGGAGTCCTCAGGTATCTCAGCAGAACACAGAGGGAGGGTGGGGGGGAGATATATCAGATGTTTTGGTGAAGATCCAGGCCTATCTTCTCCCCAGGGGGTTTGGGGTATACTAACAGCATGCTTTAACTTTGAAAATCCAACCATGAAATTTGCACGACTTTAACTTATCCTGATTTGATGGAAGTACTTTATTACTTGCATACTTTAATACTTTAGCTTTAGCTGTTTCTATTATTGGGTGTCAAGCAACGAAGTTGCGAGACAGCCATTGTTTTTATTATTGTTATCATTATTATGCCTATGGTATAGTAGGAGTAGTAGAAATAGAAGATTTTAATAGTTGTTAATTTTTTGCTTTTATACATATATAATAGTAGTAATAATGGCTGTAGTAGTATCAAATCTGTCGTGAATACATGGTAAACAAAAGTATAACGTGAAAGTTTGAAACACACATTAATAATAGTTTAAATTGGGAGGTCCATTTCGACCTTTCTTAAAAACTAACGAACTGCAACGCCAACTCTGTTTTAATGTCCTTTAATCAGGCGCCTTCTCTTTAACGAGACACCCACTCACCCGAAAGACCCCGTCCCGGCTGGAAGACGATTTACTGGCCGTATACATATTACATATTTAAGCTGCAACCTTATATCCACACTCGCCCACAGAAATCATTACAAAGCCTCGGGGAGAGGCCCAAGCAAATACCCAAGTTGACTCCGAAGCTGTGGACTCAGCAGCAACACTTCTCCCATCGCTCCCTCAGCAGCGTCTCGCTTTGTTTACGGCTAACCTTCCGCACGGCTGTGGACCGCAGGACGGAGGCCGGCAAGAGAGGCTCTTCTCTCTCGGTGGGGGGATCTCTCCGCTGTGGAGGGTCTGGCTGTTTATTTAATGTGTGTGAAGCAGTTGTTCTGCTGATTTTGAGTATTGCGTCTGCACTGTCTTGTGTTTGTGTTAACCCTTTTCTATTTCCTCTAATATCTTTGTTGATCGCTGATGCTCACACGTTGGGTGTGACTGAAGTATCTTTTGGTTTTGCTTTAGTTAAGCCGTCAAAGTAGTAGTGGTTAGCACCAACAGGTAAGGTGCTATTGGAACTTTACACCCTAACCACGAGACTATCCTGTCCCATAAACCCAGTATAGTAAACTAGCCTACATAGTATCGCTATACTTCTTAGTATGATCCTACCCTATATCCTATACATTTATTATGTTGTTTTTTTTGTTGTTTGCTACTATGGATGTTTGATTTTGTAAGGTGACCTTGAGTGTCAAGAAAGGCGGCCATAAATAAAATGCATTATTATTATTATTATTATTATTATTATTATAACTACATAGTAAACCCTACTATACTACATAGTATATCACACTACATAATAAAGCAAACAACTTAGTATTCTATATTATATGGTACTACAAATCGTCGTATACTGATGCTCATTAGCTCTTATATATAATAATGATAATATCTTGGGTTTATTCCAAGGGACCTATAAATACCTCCTTCTCTTCTGAGTGCACCCAGACCAGCCTGATGCTACGCTGCGGTGACCTTGTGTGTTCAACTTACTTCCGGCGAATAAGCAGATTCTGTTTGTGATGTTTAAAGGTGGTGGAGCGGGCTGGGGGAGGAGGGGGGGCGTGGTGATGAGGGGGGCGGGGGGGGGAGGGTGCTGGCAGCAGATGGTTGAGGGGCGCAGTGTGGTGGTGGTCTTATGGTTTGATCAGCGGTGCCCACTGGAGGGAGGAGAGCACAAGGAGAACATTAACGCCCTGGGACGGCCGGCACGAGGTCATCGGGGGCGTACGACACCCGCTATGAGATAGAGACGGGGAGAGAGAGGGGGGGGGTGGGGGCAGAGATAGGGTGAGAGAGAAGGGGAGATATATGAAGAGGAGCAGCTAGAGGGAGTGAGAAGGGATGAGAGAGAGGGGGAGGAGAGAGAGAGAGAGAGAGAGAGAGAGAGGAGAAAGGGATGAGAGAGAGGGGGAGGAGAGAGAGAGAGAGAGAGAGGAGGAGAAAGATAGAGAGCGAGAGAGCGAGAGGAGAGAGAGAGAGAGAGAGAGAGAGAGAGAGGAGAGAGAGAGAGAGAGAGAGAGAGACTAAAACAATGGCTGGATAAAGGAGTGAAGGCATGTGACAGGAACTTGTGGATTTACTTTTAGGTTATTACAACATTTTATTATATTTAGTTTTTATGCTGACATAAAAATATACAAAGGCTTGCGTTTTAAGGCACATCAAAATATTCATCACTTCATCCAAATGGTTTTAACAGCTTTCTCCTTTAGTGACTTAGTCACACTTCAGGTAGATGTCAACCCGGTACTTCTGTGGATATATTTGATTTTAAAGCAGTAGAATTGTGTTGTGGAATGTTTTAACGTATTATATTACCGGTCAATGCGGTTTACTTTTCCTATCATGTTACTGCCCACATTTTATCAGCTCCAAACACAGGGAAAGCAGTTTACCATCCGACTGCATGGTTTAAGACAAAAAATACCCAACAGGATGGATCAGATATGTACAGCACAACCAGCTTACAGTAAGACACACTGGGAACATTTTCAAGCTGCAATAAATAAAAGGCACTGAAATACACACATTGAGCTCAAATCACATCCAACGCAGACCACAGCCTCTTCACTGTGTTGTCGAGTACATCCCAGCCACAAGTCTACAACAACACTTTACGCTGAATGCTCACAAGCATCTTATGTTAGAATTATTTATATAAACTCATACGAGTTGAAGGCAAACAAAACCATTGGCAACTAAGTGCAAATTGAACACCGACCAAAAAATGTCCTTGAGGGATGAATTGTAAATGCACTACTATGTAAATATTCAAGTTAGAGAATTGGTCCTTTGTTTTTGTGAAGGTCAGTTCATAAGGCCTTCTGTACTTGTGGTCACTCAGATCAAATAAGACATAAAAACAAAATAAATCACGTTTCGACATGTACTATTAATGATATCAACGCAGTGCATCTGGAGAACAGTATCCAACAGCAAACACATTTTTATTTGGTTTACATCCGAAGGTGTCAAGGTTAATCGATTCTTCTACATTATGGTCTGCGATTGTTGTAATGCATTACAAGATTCCTGAAGGACTTGTGTTTGGACGACCTTCTGCGTGGTTAGGCGCTGAACTGTAGACCAGCGTCCCTTCTGAATCCACACTATCTCCCCGTCGCCAAACGCAAGTTCCTTTGGATTCTAAAAACCGACGTGGGGGAGTTCAGAGCGGCCAGTGAAGCGCCATCCTTCACCGCTAATGTGCCGCGCTCCGTGTAATTCTCTCCTTGTAAATAAATAGAGTGTGTCTGATGAATGGCTGAGCGCAGGTTTATCCCATGGCTGAACAATCGACCTCAAGACAGAGAGAGAGAGGGGGGGAGAGGGAGAGAGAGAGACAGAGGGGGGGAGAGAGAGAGAGAGAGAGGGGGGGGGAGAGAGGGAGAGAGAGAGAGAGCGGTGGAGAGGGAGAGAGAGAGAGAGAGCGGTGGAGAGGGAGAGAGAGAGAGAGAGAGAGGGGGGGGGGAGAGAGGAGAGAGAGAGAGAGAGAGAGAGAGAGGGGGGAGAGAAAGAGAGAGATGGGGAGAGAAAATAGTGAGAGGATCTGCGGGATGCTTGGGTGATGTTGACCCAGTCTCCAAAACACACACACACACACACACACACACACACACACACACACACACACACACACACACACACACACACACACACACACACACACACACACACACACAACACACACACAAGGCGTGCACACACACGTGCACACACACACACACACACACACACACACACACACACACACACACACACACACACACACACACACACACACACACACACACACACACACGCAGGCACGCACACACACACACACACCATTGGAATCTTTTTCTGCTTTAAAGTTAACTTCAAGTTAAATGTCATGCATATAACTCCATGACACAGGCATGACGAATAGTAACCATGACATTTGGTTACCTTGACACATTGGGTTGTTGACGTCATAGCCCAAAACCAGAAGTGGAGGCGTAACCGCTGCGATACCCCAGAAGTCCCGGGCTACCAAATCCTATGCAGCCATCCCATCTTCCATTAAAACAACCCCCTCGAGAACAGAGTTAAGAGCCGTGTTTTTTTTAACGTCTTTCATGCGGACCACGGTGGCACCTCCATTGTGCTCCCCCCGCTGGTCGAGTCCGGTACTGCAACGGAGGTCACCTTTACCGCTCCCCGCTTCAGAGGTAAACAATTTTCTCTTCCCGGTCTTCCTCCCCGCCGGTCTCCGTCTCCATGGCGACAATCGTGGCGAGGTCCAGCCGAGGGTCAGTGGGGGAGAGGGGGCTGCTGGGATACTGCCCCCCGGACCCAGGTGACATCAGCGCTGACGTACGTCCATATTCACCTTGGCTGCCGTAGTCTGTGCGCACACACACACACACACACGCACGCACGCACGCACGCACACACACACACACACACACACACACACACACACACACACACACACACACACACACACACACACACACACGCACACACACACACACACACACACACACACACACACACACACACACACACACACACAACCAAACACACACACACATGGACACACAAATAGACACACACACACACACACACGCACACATACACACATGGATATTACATGAATTAATGATGCTCAATTAGGGCATAATGGCATGAAGAATGCATACTATTATATGCATACAAACACACACAACACACACACACACACATGCATGCACGCGCACACAGGTGCATATCCTGTATGTTTTCTGGGGAGAATGAGAGCAATGTGTGGTTGACTCTCCTGTAGTGGCCCATAAAGCCTCTGTGTCCCTGCAGCATTGCATCTTGTGCTGATGAATTGCAGAAGAGTCCTTAGAGCCGCTGCTTTAAAGCAGGGCCCTGATGGATGCCCCAGCAGCGGGCAAACCCACAGCCTCAGATTGTATCACGACCGTCGGGGAGGGAGAACTTTCCTTTTCTTCATGTGAAAATAAATACCCTCTTTTATCATTGAACAGAACAAAAAAAAGGATTTGAAACGCTACGACATTCCGCTCAGCGGATGAAACGATTCCTCATGGAGACGTACCGCTGCGTTAACCTTGATGATGCGCGCCCTCCGTGGCAAGGCCCTGCTTTGAATCAAACTTTAATCTTCAACACGGCAGACCGACTTCTGCTCTTCCATTGTTATGAAACACGTGCGCGGTACACAAGTGGCATGCACACGCACAGAGGCAGGCTGCTCAGAGTTCCTGTTTCCAGGGAGCGACCGTGGCGACCGGGACGGACGTGATTGGCGGGGTCGTCGGCGGTGACTTGAAAGCATTCATGCCAACCGGTTGGTCGAGGCTGTGTCGTTCACACGCTGAGCGACACAGATAATGGCTCGGCCGCCACGAGTCCATTCAACGGGGAAGACAAAAGAGAAATGTGCGTGGGTGTGAGAACAATTCTTCACATGCCTGGGCTGAGAGGAGCAGACATGTTTAATTTGGGCGCTCTGTGTGTTTGCAGGCAGCGTGAAAGCTGCAGTGTTTTGGCTGGACTCAAGGTGGATCTACTTGGATTCAGATGATGTGAAACGATCGGTTTTCCAGGTCAACCACTCCCAATCAGCTAATGGAAGGAATGTGATCCGATGCTTTAGGAATGTATTGGACTGTGCGAAAGGGACTTAACATGCTTGCTATTGGTGTGATAGCATGCTACATGTTACGGGATGTTATTGGTTCAAAATTGGTGCAAAAAACGCATGCTCACAATGATATGTTGCTGTTTGACATAAAAAAAGTTTATGGGTTCTGAATAATCTCTGGTCCAGCAGTCCTACTGTGTTAGAGCAATGCCTCTTGGGTGAGGCGGCTCAGTGCCTAGACCAGAAACCAGGACTGCAAGTTACAGCTTATTTCCTGTTCCCTTATTGCGATATTCAAACCGATGTTCTTCTGCCAGAGTGGATTAAGCCTTCAGAAGGGGATAGGTGTATTTCTACATTGGCCAGTTTGTACGGCGTTGGTTCGAAAAACCTTTTTACAGTTTTCCTACTGCTGGCCAAGTTTTTGTTCTCAATCATGCGCTTACATATCGGGTTAGGGTAAGGGTTAAAATAACCCTAACCCTAACCTGATTGGTCTTATCAAATATGAACCGAAAGAAAACACAAGCCCCGCTCACCCAGAAATTGGCTCGACTGCCATCAGTGATCTGATGACGTGGGAGAACGGTTTTGGTACAGCGAGGAGAAGAGCAACATTAGGTTTGAGCGGACCGCCGGTGAGTCCTGCAGCTCTCCGATGAGTGTCAGGTCTGATATATCTTGCGACGTGGCGGGAGGATTGCCATGCAGGGTCTCCAGAGGCCAATATCGGAGCGGAGGGCTGGTGTCGGGGAGAATGAACCCCCCCGCCCCCCCGCCAGCGTCCCCTGTATACGAAGCCGTCCGGTATAAAGCCCCCCTCCCCCTTGCCATCCCCAATCTTGTTAACCGGAGACTCTGGATTCACCAGGGAGCGGTGCCCGGGCGGGATAAAGGTTAACAAGCCAATTGGAGAAGGATGGAGGTGTATGTGTTTGTGTGCTGTTAGCGCCGCGCCTGTGTGTGAATTTGTGTATGCGTGCGTGTAAGAATGTAGATACCATGAATAAGTGATGCGTCACGCGGCCACGGTAATGATAAGCAGGCTCGGTGAGTCCTCCGATTCAGTGCGGGGTATTGTTACGCTGACAGAGTGACGGCGGAGAAGGGGGTGGCCAGGGTGGGCCGGAGCCTCGGGAAAGCACTGGTAGCATAACGAACACCTGGAAACTGAACATGACGAATAATATCATCTCTCTCTCTTTCTCTCCCCCTCTCTCTCTCTCTCTCTCAGCACCTCTCCCCCCCCCGCTCTCTCTCTCTCCCTCTCTCTCTCCCTCTCCTCTCTCCCTCTCTCTCTCTCTCTCTCTCTCGCTCTCTCTCTCTCTTCTCTCTCTCCTCCCTCTCTCTCGTCTCTCTCTCTCTCTCTCTCTCTCTCTCTCTTCTCTCTCTCTCTCCTCTCTCTTCTCTCTCTCTCTCTCTCTCTCTCTCTCTCCTCTCTCCTCTCCCTCTCTCTCCTCTCTCTCTCTCTCTCCCCCCTCTCCCCCTCCCCTCCCCCCTCATCTCCCCTTGAGCCACCGGTAAGACGGGTGGACTTGTAATGAGTTTTGTAATGATTTTTCCGGATCAATGTTCCAATCAGTCCGTCATCGCATGCGATCTGTGATTCACCGGGTCTCTCTTGTCCGCCCACTGGGCTGGAGAGATAGAAAGAGCCATTGATTTAGCTTTTCCTCTGGCGAGAGGGAGGTGTAGCTAGCTACTGGTGGGGCTGGGGCTGGAGGGGTGGGGGGGGGGGGGTTGTTGGGGGCAATTGTCTCTCTGTCGGAAGACACTGATTAACTGAGCGGCAAGGACAGGCCGGGTTGCATGCTGAGAGCTGGGGGAGCATGGGAGTGAGAGAGAGAGAGAGAGAGAGAGAGAAAGAGAGAGGAGAGAGAGAGAGAGAGAGAACGAGTGAGAGCTAGATAGAGAGAGTGGATAGAGAGAGAGAGAGAGAGAGAGAGGGAGAGAGAGAGAGAGAGAGAGAGAGAGAGAGAGAGAGAGGAGAGAGAGAGAGAGAGAGAGAGAGAGAGAGAGAGAGAGAGAGAGAGAGAGAGAGAGAGAGAGAGAGAGAGAGAGAGAGAGAGAGAGAGAAATGTGAGAGAGAAAGCAAAGAGATAGAGAGCGTGTGTGTGATAATGTCTGAGTGAGGGAGTGAGTGAATAAGCAAGTGAATGAGTAAGTGGGGTGTGTGTGTTAAGTGAGTGAGTGAGTAAGTGAGGCCGTATTTGTATGTTTACGTGAGTGTGTGTGTGTGTGTGTGTGTGTGTGTGTGTGAATGTGTGTGTGTGTGTGTGGTGTGTGTGTGTGTGTGTGTGTGTGTGTGTGTGTGTGTGTGTGTGTGTGTGAGGTGCGTGCGTGTGTGTGAGTGCAGTGCGTGCGTGCGTGTAGGTTTGTGTGTCTATGTGTGTCTGTGTGTGTGTGTGTGTGCGCACATCTGGGCGGTCCTCATTCTCAGAATGCAACACACTGATACCCCTCCTCTCGCCACAACACTAAGGACACACGATCCCCTCCTCATCATGACCAAATCCACACGTCACCATAGAGACCATCCCATCGTCATCATGACTAAATCAAACCCAACGCTCAACACCACAGAGACCACCCTCTCCTCATCATGACTACATCAGCCCAACACTAAGGTTTCAGCAAGTCAAATTTAAGACTTTTTAAGACCTTTTTAATACCACCTTGAATGAAATTTAAGACCTAAAACACGCGATGGTGGGGGTTGGCAACAGACGCGAGCCACGGAACAGGAACGTCTTCCAGCCAACTGTCCTTGAATTTGCACCTACCCATTGTCGCAGACTAGCTAGCAAGCACGCAGATAATCGTTTATATATGCAGCTAGCAAGAAAGAAGCCTCTCTACATGTCCTTCCTGAAAAGTCCCTCGAGAAAAATAAAAAAATATATAGTCCTGCCCCGACAAATTTAAGACCTTGAGTGACAGTATTTAAGACCAGCATATGACATTTGTAACGAATTTAAGACTTTTTAAGGCCTTAAATTTAGAAACATGAATTTAAGACTTTTTAAGACTTTTTAAGGATGTGTGGACACCCTGTAAACACCACAGAGACCACCCTCTCCAAATCAAGACTACATCAGGCCAGCACCACAAGACGCGTGTGTTGTGTCCTTCTTACCGCCTGCCGGGGACGGAGCCCCCTCCCCCTCAAGCCCGGTGGGTTGGTAGAAGAAGCCTGTGTCGGTGGCGCGGGCCTGGGGCCGGGGGCCGGCCTTGGGCCTCTGGTTGGACCGGAGCAGCAGGGCGTTGAGGCTGTTGTGGGCGCTGGGGTCGTCCCGCTTGTGATGGTTGTTGGAGGGCGCGCCGACGGCGAAACGCAGCCTCGTTCACAAACACAGAGCCGCCATATTTGTAGTCCCCGGGTGAACCGGTATCCATTGGCTAAAGAAATACAAAACAATCCAGATAAATAACAAGATACATAAAAGAAAATCGAAAAATCATGAATAAATATATACGATTTAAGAAAATATACATATCTCTATATAAAAATATAAATACAATCAACATAACGTTTTGATGATCAATACTCTTTGATACGTTACATAAATGATACTCCTCAATACAGCAAAGCAGGGGCTCAAAGACTTTAAAAGTAAAAAGGCACACTTGCTAGAAGATAACCTTTGTGGTTCCCTTGAGAATAAACGGTTTGAACCCTGCTCTGCTCCTGTGGCTACACCTTCAGGCATGTTTTAAACCTCTTCATCCTTCTTTCTCACAGCACACTGTGACAAAATGTCCTTGAAAAGTATAATAAGGAACAATGCAAAAAGAAGCATGCATAAGCAATAATCATCCTCATCGTCATCCTCCTCCTCATCATATATTCTTCTTGTTGGGAGAAAATCTATTTGTATTTATTTGGGAGGAACTACGTGACTTGGGGAGCGGGGGAAACTGAACTCTTCCCGGTGATTTATGACCTCATCAGAAGGTGGTGCGTTATGACCTCATCAGAAAGGGTTGGGATATGACCTCATTAGAAGGTGATGAATCACGCTGCGGCTGCAGGGTGCTCTCAGCAGACACGAGGGCTCCTCCGCCAGGACACACACCACCCTCACACGCTCCACCACGCCTCAAAGCAGCCCGGAGACCGGCCGGCTAAACCGGACCCCACTAAATGTAAAGAGGACGAAGCATGTCGTAATCACAACAGCAACCCGTCTCCTCTGCTCTTCCTCTCCTCTTCTTCCTCTCTCCTTCCTCCTCTCCCCCTCCTCTCTCCTCCTCCCTTCCTCCTCCTCCTCCTCCTCCTCCTCCCCCTCCTCCTCCTCCCCCCTCCTCCTCCTTCGTCTCCTCTTTTCTATCTCCTCCACCTCCTTCCCTCCTTCTCCTCTTCCTCCTCCTCTCAAAACCAAATTAGTTTCTGGTCAGAAGTATCCAGCTAGGCCATTAAGGAGTCACACCAGGGAGTGTGTACGTGTTCTATCTCCTTGGGAACCATTTTGCATACTGTTATGAATTTGCATATTTATTTATTTTCACTTTATTTAAATAATAATAATAAAAAAAATCCTCCCTATTGCTGTCCTGTACATCCACGTTTTCTGCCTGGGATTAAAACATGATATGTTATCTCTTCTCTTCTGGTCCCTCTGGAATTCAGTTGTGTGCAAAACTTCGGCAAACAGAACATGAGGAGGAGGATGAGGATGAGGAGGAGGAGGAAGAGCAGGCATGGTATGGGGACTGCAACACGACACCCCCCCCCCATCTCTCCCAGCTCCTCCATTATTCACCAGGTATTGTGAGGAGCCGTACCTGGCGCACGTAGCGAACACAACACAGGACTCAAAGGACGACACACCGTGGGTATAGTGTTTCAATACAGATAGTCTTTTATCAGCCACGTTCCCCACTGCCCCCCACCCCTGTGAGCAGCACTTAGGCAAACCGGACGGGTAAAGCAGGTCTCTCCCTCTCTCTGTCCATCTCCCTCTCCCTCTGTCTCTGTCTCTACCTCTTTCTGTCTCTCCCCCCTCTCCCTCGCTCTGTCCCTCTCTCTGTCCATCTCTCTCTCCCTCTCTCTCTGTCTCTCCCTCTTTCTGTCTCTCCCCCCTCTCCCTCGCTCTGTCCCTCTCTCTGTCCATCTCTCTCTCCCTCTCTCTCTGTCTCTCCCTCTTTCTGTCTCTCCCCCCTCTCCCTCTCTCTGTCCATCTCTCTCTCCCTCTCCCTCTGTCTCTCCCTCTTTCTGTCTCTCCCCCCACTCCCTCTCTCTGTCCATCTCTCTCTCCCTCTCTCTCTGTCTCTCCCTCTTTCTGTCTCTCCCCCCTCTCTCTCTCCCTCTCTCTCTTTCTCTCTCCCTCCCTCCCTCCCCCTCTCTCCCTACGTGACCTCGACCTAGAGCGGCCGTATCACACTTTATTTTAAGCTAATGTGTCGCAGCCGTTGAATAATTGAACTCAATCCGGAGACGGGAGCGATTGGGTTTTTTCCAATTCTTTTCCTGGGAGTCTGTGGCCGTTCCTCTGCTTTTAATTATTCCTTGTTCTTCAGTGTTTGGTGTGTGTGTGTGTGCGATGCTTTAATTATCATCAATCACTAAGCTGTTTATTAGCACTGGGGGCCGCCACCGCGCCGCTCAGACGGATGGTGGCGGAATACCCCCGCCATTATAGGAGGACATACATCAGCTCGGCGTCGGGGGAACCGCACGCGTGTGTGAGAGTCTATGCATGTGTTTAATGTGTGTGTGTGTGTGTGTGTGTGTGTGTGTGTGTGTGTGTGTGTGTGTGTGTGTGTGTGTGTGTGTGTGTGTGTGTGTGTGTGTGTGTGTGTGTGTGTGTGTGTGTGTGTGTGTGTGTGTGTGTGTGTGTGTGTGTGTGTGTGTGTGTGTGTGTGTGTGTGTGTGTGTGTGTGTGTCTATATGTGTGTGTTTGTGTGTGTCTGTGTCAGTGTATGTGTCTGTGTTTGGGTATGTGTGTCTGTCTGTGTGAGGGTACGTGTGTTTGAGTGTGTCTGTGTGTAGTCTGTGTGTATGTGTCTGTCTTTCAGTGTGTGTGTGTGTGTGTCTGCGTCAGAGTGTATGCTGGGGGGTGGCGGGTGTCTGGCCTGCACTGCAAGGCTCAGTGAGAAACACTTTCCCCCTTAATGACCGTGGATATATAGTGTTGCCTTTGTCACATTTTGTGATGACTCGAGGGAGCTGTAGTAAATAAACACAAATAAGCCGTAAAACAGGCTAATCAAAAACTTTCTTGAGAAACGCTGTGGCAGTTTACAACATAACAATGTCTCCCCATAACTCTTAAAAAAGTACTTCTAAACAATGACCAGAACACCATTATTCATAAACATTCCTATGCTCCTATCTTCCTTAATGATGGTGGCCATTGTGATGTGACGTCACAATGTAAATGTCCTACATGCAGAACAAAATGATATACTAATATGTATCTATACACAGCTCCCTTGACTCTTGTCTTATCTGAATATAAAGTTATTGAAACAATGAAACCTAAAGAGTTATATTTCAGTGAGGATTTACATTCTGGCTATTCATATTTGTTCCCGAAAAACAATGTGAGTCATACAACCAGAAGGTAAAGAGTAGGCATGCCCTGATATGTCATGGGTAAAAATATGCAATAACACATATGTTATTGTCATTTGGTATCGTATTTTTTAAGAGAAAAAGGCTAAGTATATACCCTGGACACCAGAAGGCCCAAGGCCAGATCAAGGATCGTTCGTTTCACAAGACAGAAGCATGCTTCTAATGAGGCGAGAGGAATCAATACATGGGTTGTAACTAGCTCAGACATCTGGAATATAGCAGAGGTCGGGAACGGGTATGAGTTGGAAGAGCATACAAATATGTTCTAAAAAAAGCCAAAGAAGATTTTGTACAATTATATGAATTGCAAATTAGTCACGATGTAAAATAAGCACAACGTCGTCACAAATGGCAACTTTTCTGACTTGTTTCTTTGAATCAATATAAAATGCAAAAGCTTAAGTGTATACTTTATTGTCGAGGATGAATAATGAATGGGTCAGATGATCTGTAAGTGGTATCGTCAGGCAAATCTTCCCAGATTAAGACTCTACTGTATTAGCAGGAGGCAGCGCTGAATGCTTAGGGGAGAGTGAGACATTGAGTAGGATGTAGGAGCTTGGTGAGAGCGATTACAGAGTGTAAATGTTCAGAACAGACCGAGCCGTCCGTCAGCTATTAGTGAGTAGTGAAATGCTCTCTGAGAATATCTAGAGAATATATCGAGGGAATTTTACATTTAGGGCATTTAGCAAATGCTTTTATCCAAAGCGACGAACATCAGTTAATACACACATTGACACACCGACGGCAGAGTCAACCATGCAAGGTGACAGCCAGCTCGTCAGGAGCAGTTAGGGTTAACTCTGTCTTGCTCAGGGACACATCGACTCTCAGCTAGGAGGAGCTGGGGATCGAACTAGCAACCTTTCGGTTACGAGACAACTGCTCTACCTCCTGAGCTAAGCCGACCCAATTTTGATACAACTAGAGACTTTTGATTTTAACCAGCTCCCGGCTCCTTTCTGACCAATCAGGTGGTTGTTTAGTTTAACAATGTTTTCTCTTCTGCTCTTTTCTGCTCTCTTTTCAGAACTCTGGAATCTGATCAGCCGCACCTTTAAGAGGCTGTACATGGTGTGTGTGTGTGTGTGTGTGTGTCACTCCCCCCCTAACCCTCACCTGCGTCTCCCCCAGAGGGGAGGACCATGCCACCTTTAAGAGATGATACATGCTAGGTGTGTGTGTCACTCCCCGCTAACCCTCACCTGCGTCTCCCCCAGAGGGGAGGACCATGCCACCTTTAAGAGATGATACAGGCTAGGTGTGTGTGTCACTCCCCCCCTAACCCTCACCTGCGTCTCCCCCAGAGGGGAGGACCATGCCACCTTTAAGAGATGATACATGCTAGGTGTGTGTGTCACTCCCCCCCCTAACCCTCACCTGCTTCTCCCCCAGAGGGATGACGGGGGCGGGTCCCATGCTGGGCAGGCTCCTCTGCCGGCCGTGCCTCCAGCTCCGCAGCGCCCTCTGCTGGGTGTCCAGGCGGCGGCGCTCCCTCTCCACGCTGCGCTGGCCGTCCCGCAGCCGCTCCAGGCTCTGCTGGTACTCTTCCAGCTGGCCCTCCAGCTCCAAGCCTCTCGCGCCTCAGGCTCTCCGTCTGCAGGCCGCAGCGCCGCTCGCGCTCCTCCAGCCGGGCCTCCAGCGCCACCTGCTGGCCGTCCCGGGCCTGGCACTCCCTCTCCCAGCGCTGGCGGTCCAGACGCAGGCGGCCCTGCTGCCGCAGCGCCGTCGCCGCCTCCTCCCGCCGCTTCTCCAGGTTGCGCTGCTTCTCCTGCTCCTGCAGGGAGGGGCCCCGCACGGAGGAGGATGAGGAGGTGGAGGAGGTCGGGGAGGTGGAGGAGGTGGAGGAGGAGGCGTGGGACGGGGGTCTCAGGCCGCGGACGGAGGAGGAAGTGGAGGAGAGGAGGAGCTTCTGGACCTCGTGGCAGCTGTCCTGGATGCTCACCACGGCCTGGGGGAAGCCAACCATGAGGACATGTGATATAAATAGCTCACGAAAAAGAGAAAATCATTAAAAATTTTCCCTGTTTCCATCTCCCTCTCTCTCTCTCTCTCTCTCTCTCTCTCTCTCTCTCTCTCTCTCTCTCTCTCTCTCTCTCTCTCTCTCTCTCTCTCTCTCTCTCTCTCTCACTCTCTCCCTATCTATATATACAGGTCCACATATACGTACACACATACAGGGTTCATGTTGTGTTCACATGTCCTAAAACAGGGTTACAATGTGCTACAATGTGTTGCGTGAGGCCTACGCGCGTGGCACAGGCTTTGGGGTGAGCTGAGATGAAAGCCGCCTGATTAGCTTTCTTAAGAAGTAAATACGTCACCTGCAGACTGTAAAGCAACTGTGTCAGGCTTTGAACACTCTGGGCCACCTGCAAAGAAGAGAAGAGACGAGCAAAGGCCTGAAGTGACTCATGAAGGAAGCAAACAACTCAAAGGGATGTTGTGAATTCATTAAGTGACTAATTTGAGCACATTTCACTTTCGTGCAAACTTGAGGTTTTTGACAAGGCAAAGGAAAAACCATCCCTGTCAGCCTCATGGGAGACACTGATGTGACAGTGGAACAACATGGAACGACATCAGGGTAATTCCCGGTCCGAACGCTACTCTATTGTTGGGAAACGTTATTTTTATGAGCTCATCAATAATTAACATTAGATTGAATTCTAATTCCGATTGACTACTAAATAAATAATTCAGGTAATTGCAAGCAATCTAAAGCCACACGTCTACGGGGAGAGGGAAAGAGCTGAGGGCAGCATTAACCACTGGCGTCCACTCTGACCAATGCTCCTATTTTAACGTTCAGAGGTGGACGTCCAGTAAAGGGAAAAGCGGCCCCTTGCTGTGTTCTGAGACAACCGTAGTCAATCTATGCTCATTTAGATCTATATTTCTAGGTATTTTTCAAACTCTGTATACCATCCAAAAAAACGCACTGTTATAATGAATACAAAATGCTATACACAAAATACAAATGACTAACTAATAACTAAATAAATAAAAATAAAGGCCGACGTTCCTAAGTGAAGGAGCGTTCCTCGTGTGGCAGGTGGTCTTCTTGTCTACCTTGATGCTGTCGCAGTCCTCAGGGCCCCTTCCGTTCTGCAGGTGAGGCAAACTGTTGAGGGTGACAGAATCGCTCCACTCTGCCTCCCCCTCGCCCTCCCCCTCCTCCTCCCCCTCGCCCTCCTCAAACAGGGAGCCGGCGTCATGCAGGGGGGAGAGAGGGGAGAGGAGCGGGGGGCTGGGCGGGAACACAGAGTCGCTCACGGGGTCCGGGCTGCAGGGGGAGGCGGCCAGGGGCTGCAGCATGGTCTTCAGGTTCTCAGCTGGGGGAGGGAGGAGAGAGGGGGGAGGGAGGAGAGAGGGGGGAGGGGGAAGAGACGGGGGAGGGGGGAGAGACGGGGGAGGGGGGAGGGAGGGGGAGAGAGGGAAGGAAGGGAGAGACGGGAGGAGGAGGAGAGAGGGGGAGGGAGGAGAGAGGGGGGAGGGGGGAGAGAGAGGGGAGGAAGGAGCGATGGGGAGGGGAGGAGAAAGGGGAGAGGGAGGAGAGAGGGGGGAGGGAGGAGAGAGGGGGGAGGGAGGAGAGACGGGGGGAGGAGAGAGGGGGAGGGAGGAGAGAGGGAGGGAGGAGAGAGAAGGGAGGGAGGAGAGAGAGGGGAGGGAGGAGAGACAAGGGGAAGGAGGAGAGACGGGGGGAGGAGAGAGAGGGAAGGGAGGAGAGAAGGGGGAGGGAGAAGAGAGAGGGGAGGGAGGAGATGGCGGGAGGGAGGAGAGAGAGGGGAGGGAAGAAATACAAGGGGAGAGAGGAGAGACGGGGGGAGGGAGGAGAGAGAGGAGAGACGGGGGAGAAAAGGAGAGAGGGGGAGGAGAGATGGGGGAGGAGGGAGGAGAGAGGAGGGGGGAGGGAGGAGGGACAGGGGGAGGGAGGAGAGAGAGGAGGAGAGACGGGGGAGGAAGAAGGAGAGAAGGGGGAGGGAGAGAGAGGGGGGGAGGTAGGAGAGAGCGGGGGGGAGGGAGGAGGGACAGGGGGAGGGAGGAGAGAGGGGGGAGGGAGGAGGGACAGGGGCAGTGGTCAGTACTGTGGGGTTACAGGATGATAGAAGTTGACAGCACATTTTAGCTTTCAATCATTTGTTTTTTATTTGTATTTTTTTCTATCAGAAAATCTCTATTTTCTCTGATTCTGACTCTTGAGCTGCTGTGACACGTCAATGTCTCCAGTATTGGATTCATAAAGTTGGAGTTCATTTTATATTGGATTTTTTTAATAATGAAGCGTCCACACTTCAACACTGCTCAAAATGCAATCTATCCAACTAGTATCATTTGCAATATTGTGTATTATTGTGTGTTATGTATTATGTGTGTGACGCACAACAGAATTGACGAAAATAATGTTTGGCAGCAGCAGATAAATAATAAAGACGATATTTCCATAATCTCTCTCGATTCACTTTCCTCAACCTGGTATCTGTGATACGAATGCGTCAATGTTTCCTCTTTGAACACGCAGTCAGTAACCCAACCTTATCAGATGCATAATTAAGAGTGTATGTTCCTTTTTGTAAAGCACTATTGACGACACTGTGTCTACCACAAGTCAGGGGACAACTGTACAGACAGACGGACAGACAGACAGACAGACAGACAGACAGACAGACAGACAGACAGACAGACAGACAGACAGACAGACAGACAGACAGACAGACAGACAGGCAGGCAGGCAGGCAGACAGACAGGGAGGCAGACAGACAGGGAGGCAGACAGACAGACAGGGAGGCAGACAGACAGACAGGGAGGCAGACAGACAGACAGACAGACAGACAGACAGACAGACAGACAGACAGACAGACAGACAGGCAGACAGACAGGCAGACAGACAGACAGACCGACAGAGCGGCACATATAGAGGGCGGGACCTACTCTCTTGCAGCGCGGCGGCCAGCCACACGGCAGCCTGCGGGACCTCCTCGGCGTGGGGCTGCACCCGTATGCGTGACTCCAGCTGGGACACGTCCATCTTCCAGTGGAGCGCGATGGTCTCTGCGTAGATGCCCAGCTTCTCCTCCAGACTGGAGACGATCTGCTGGTCTCGGCTCATCAGGCTCTCTGGGGAAACACGTTTGAATAAGAATAAGAATGTTGTATCACACCAAGTAGCAAGGTGAGAGCACGGGGTCGATGTTGGTCAGGGTGGGCTTTGTAGCTGGATGACGATGTCAGGGGGGGTTCTTCTCCTAAGAAGGCACCTTGCAGCTTGTGGATCTTTTGAATGCGGGCCTCAGCCGCTCGCTTCTCGTCCTCTGATTCGCTGGTGTAGTCGTCCTCCTCCTCTGGACAGCTGGGAAGACAGACAGACAGACAGACAGTCAGCTGACAGCAGACCAAACGCTAGACAGACAGACGAATAGACGGATAGACAGACAGTAAACTCTGACAGACAGGCAAAGCGATTGACAGGGAGTCCAAACAGACGGACAGACAGACGGTAAAATCAGAAAGACAGACTAAACGATAGACAGACAGTTCAAACCGATGTATGGACAGACAGACAGTAAGATCGGACTGACAGACCAAGCGATAGACAGACAGTCCAAAATCTGGTTCAGACTTGGATGACTACTAAGTGTAACATTTTTGCTGCCCACGGCTCCTCAGCCCGTCGGCGTCGGCGTCTGCGGTGGAGTAGTCTTTCGCCGTGCGCTCACCTCTCCACCGCCTCGCGGATCAGCCTCATCCAGGTGTTGCGTTCCTCCTTGGAGGCGGCGTGGACCTCGTACATCTCGGGGCCGGCGGCCGAGGCGCTGATCAGGAACATGCCCCGCTCCTCGTTGGCCACCTCCCGCACGATCAGCTTCTGCAGCGAGATCACCGAGGGCTTCTGGTCCTGAGGGGTCAGGGGTCAAGGGGTCAAGGGGTCAGGGGTCAGGGGGTCAAGGCTCAGGGCTCAGGGGTTTGTTTGTTCATGAAAGATATGGTTGGTACCCCTCTTACGCACTTATTTTGTATGTGTTGTGTTTTGTCCTAGCTATCTTTGTTGGATACGGGGAATGGGTTAACCTTACAATTGTTAGTGCTTCTGACTTGTTTCTCTGAATATCTTTAATGTTCTTCTGAGAAATGTACTTATTGTAAGTCGCTTTTCATAAAATTTGCTAAATGCTCTAAATGTAAATGTAATGGATAACTGGGTGATGATCCACCCATTATAACTTTTCATCCTGGCTTTGATCAAACAACATCATTGCTACAAAATCACCTTGCTGTGCCGTTTCTGCCTCAGAGCATTTTGTGTGACCGCGCCTGCCACAATTGCTAACCATAGCAGAATAGCCCTTTGGTCTGTGTGATAAGATATTTAAAAGGCACTTGTAGAAATTAACAAACCCCTCATTTACTGACGGATATTGACTCAAAAAGACTTATGTTCCACACTGCCACTATTGTTCGGGAGGCTCACGCTTAATGCTCTTCGGTAGAATTTCTACGAGGAAGTAAATTTGATGTTTTGGTGAAGCCAGGAGAGACGGTTGGGATGGGTTGATTACCAAGACCGGTATTTTCTTTTTAAACAACCACTGTAGTGGGAGTGGCTCAACTGTTGTGCCATCAGCTTTTTAGTCAAATACACAGTGTTGGGTTCTTTGTTCCCGAAGGACCTTATCTGCAGGTACAGCAGGCTAGCCAGGCTATTGCCAGACCAAGCGCAATCACAGATTACACGTTGGTCTGGGGAAGCTGCTGTCATTTTCTTAGGCACAAGAGGCGTGATCAATGGGCCTAGTTCAAATACATAATTGGCGTCGCTTCCCTGTCATCATTGTGTTAAACCAGCCAATAGAGCGCCAGGGGGAAAAGCCAGCTTGGTGATTGGCTCCGAAACTAGAAAGAAATGTATTGCTCTCCTCCAGACCTTTCGCCGGCAGAATGGGGCTACCCAGTCTTGAATTTGAAGATATTATTAGCTAGCTTATTGGTTTGTATACTCACAACACTGACTTTGAATTTATTTTTGTAAGTGTGAGCATACAGGTTAAAATCAGATTATTATTATTACTTATTATTTTTTTGTTATTTTGAACTGTTTCATTAATTGACATATGCATACAGAATAAATGCATTTAATAGTATACTGGTAAGTCTTACTCAGCCACCTGGAATATCTGCTACTATACACATATATAAACTAATAAACTACGAACCACAGCAGCAAACACATATTTCTGGTCCTTCTCCTGCAAGAAGATGAGCGTGTCTGCGAGGAGAAGCGCCATCACATCTGCGGAAGAAATGACCAAAAAAATATCCTCATCCAGAATGACATATCATTGAAAATAAAAACCTTTAGAAGTAGTAGAGTAGAAATGTGGAGATTGATCCGTTGAAGAGCGTTGGGTGGTCCTACCTTTGAGACGCCCGGTGGCGGTCTTCCACAGCAGCAGTCCCTGGTGTTTGAGGACCTGACCGGGGCGCATCATGTCCTGCTTGCGGAAGACGTGGCCGTTCTTCAGCTTGGCCGAGCTACGGCTCTCCGTGCGAGTCCACACTTCCTGCAGCCTCTGAACCCGCTCGTACTCGCTGACGCGGAGGTCCACGGCGGCGATGGCCTCGCGGATCTGAGCCAGGGCCTTCAGCAGGTCTGCGTGCTCCTGGGTGGCCTCTGGGGTCAACGTTACAGACGTAGGAATAGATCTTAGCTTGTACGGACGAAATGTAGTGGACACCTGTGTCAGCAATGATGTCGCAATTTTTTACAAATTAGTTTTTTTAGTCCTAGATCATTAAATACGGTTTGTATCAATTCTCTTTCCTTCCTAATTGAGCGGAGTTGTGTAAGAGTGCATTTGTAACTGACACTGTGGCCAAGGTCAAGATCAACTTCAATAGTTTAGACAAGGAAGAACAGCATATGGTTTCATAGTTTGCTTCCTTATATCACAACTCAATGGTTTAGACTAGGGACCCTCTTTTGGTTTCAAGTTTGCTTCCTTATGACAAACCTCAATAGTTTAGACCAGGAAAACCTCTTTTGGTGTCAGTTTTGCTTCCTTATCATGCCTGTTTGTGTGGAAAATGTCTCAGTGAAGGTGCCGGTGTGTCCTCCCAGTATCATGCTCCATTAAACCAAATACCATTCTGTCAAGAACTTTCCTACAAGAAATCCTTTTTTATCCTCACTGACCTTGCGTGTATTTCAGAATCCTCTCCAGCAGCACGGGGTACTTAGTGATCCTTTGGGTCACCAGCAGGATGCATTCTGGGATCTCCCTCCGCCTCACCAGAGAGTTGTTGCTTTGTTGCTTTAAAAGGTTCAATAAATGCAGATATTAATCAGTGATGTTATTTTCTGGCGTTGAATGACAACCTTTAAGAGCACTTTATTTGGATAGTGTGGGGGGGTACGCGTGGCTTCTGGCCTGCAGGGGGAGTATGGGCAGGTTGGGAGCGCACCGGAACGGCTGTTGGGATTGGGCCTGATTGCGGACACCTGCTCGCAATCAGGCCAATCGGGGAGTGTGTATTTACGTGCCTGCTTTGTTTTGTAGTGGAAGGATCGGGAGCAGAGACGAAGGACTGGAGCACATGGACTACCATTGCGAGAAAGTCTCTTGGAACGCTCCCTTTGACCGCGGCGGCGGCGGGTTTATGATTTAAATTAAATTCATGGAAATAAAAGACTTGCTTGTGCTTCAAAGCAACCCGGTGTCCATTCGCTCTGTGAACCTGCTACAGATGGGTATTTCAATAATTAGTTTGTCACCTTCACAAAGGTCTGGAATCTCTTGTTGTTCTGCTGCAGCTCCTTGAAGAAGCTGACGGCGTCGTTGTGGTGGCTGCAGAACTCCCCATAGACCTGCTTCATCCTCTCTGCGTTCTCCTCTGTGAACTGGAGCAACGTAAACCATCGTTAAAACATGTGGCAAGCCATATCAACATGTATCTTCCCCCACCCCTATCAAACCCTAATTTACTAACCTGCACTAATAATGGACTAATGAGCAAGAGAAGGTTTTTTTCAGGTTACTCGCTGATTATATGCTTTGATTGGTCTCAGTCTCACTTTTAGCCTCACTTGTAGTTCACTTGTAAACCTCACTTGTAACCTAACTTGTAGCCTCACTTGTAGCCTCACTCGCAATGTCACTAGTAACCTCACTCTTAGCCTCTGATGTAGCCTGAATCGTAGCCTCACTCCTAGCGTTACTTTGGATGGAAGCATCTGCTTATGCCCACCCAAGTCCCTGTAGAAGGCCTCACCTGGTGCAGAAGGAGGTCCCCTATCTGCTTGATGAGGTAGCTGCCTTGCTCGGGGGCGGCGGCGGCGGAGCTGTGGCATCGCTCCCTCATGGAGCAGAGGAAGGCGTGGTGCAGGGCGAGCAGCTGGTCCAGGACGGGGAACAGCCGGTCCTGGGCCTCGCTGTCCAGCTGGACCTCCTCGCGCACGCCTCGCCGGAACACCTCCGCCATGATGTGCAGCGTCTGCAAGTGGTGGACCTCCGTCTGCATCAGCTCTGAGAGGGCAGAGACAGACGACATGAAGGACAGGGTGACTGAGGGCTTGAGAGGATGATGCTCAACAGTTAAGCGTGTTCATTCAAAAGTCAACTTAAAACCCATCTCTTCAGGACCACCTACATTTGACAAAATCATCCTCCACCATCTTCCACCCTCTCCCGCTCTCTTAATGTGTTGCCTGTTGTGTTTATTTTTTTCCTTTTGTTTGAGTGTCTGTATGCATGCTTTTCTTATTTGTAAAGCGTAGAAAAGCGCTATAAAAAACGTATCAATTATTATTATTATGCAGCGGAGACGCAGCGACCAGTACGTGTCCTATGCTAGCCACGCACAGTGCTGTCCTCACCAGACAATCATGGACAAATTTTCCGCACCTGTTGTCATATCTATTTATTCCCTCTGCTCCCCTCACTCCTTGCTGTATCTTCACAAATGTTTGTCTTGCCGGAATGTGGTTCCATAGTTTTTTGTACTGTTTTTGAGACGAGTTTCTTATCTTGCCTGCTCCCTCTTCCTTCCGCACTTCGATCTACACCTGACCCAGACCGTAACACAACGTGCTATTAGTGTGTAGCTTTCCCCTCTCTCCTGTACACTCTTAATGTTATGCTCTTATGTTATGCTGTGCTCTTAACATTACGCTTAATGGTTTAGTGTGTTTTAATGGGATTCTTTACGGACTTATGACAATATAATGACTTTAATGCTGTTGTTTACTCTGTTTTTCTCAATGTAAAGTGTCTTAGTGTTGCATAAAAGATACATTTACATATTACGTATGTGCCATCACCATCAATAATATATTACCTTTGCTATGGAAATGACATGACACACAAACGTGGGGGCGATTGGAGTGTAAAGCTGTATATTCTAGTAAGAACACTACTGAGCAAGCGGATCCTGTTCCTCTCCTCACCGTAGATGACGTCCTGTCTCTTGACCTCCTGCTTGTCCTGCTTCCTGCAGAACTTGTGCTCCACGCTGAGGCTCCAGGACTCGGCCTCAAACTCCACCGCGCCGGCCGCGAGGTCGCTGCCCACCAACGAGTCCACGCAGTCTGGAAAGGGAGAGGTACCACAAATGCCATGAGATAAAATATATGGCGTACGTCTCACCCTTCAGAATCGATATTCATATCTAAAGTCGGATAGCAGGAGAGCTCAATGCTGGGTGAACAGGGTTGTCCACATTTCTTTTGTTTTTGACCAATCGTGTTGCTGGAGGCGGAGATTAGTGAACGTTATTAGTGAACATAAACTCGGTCAGCGGTAGTTCACTGCAAAAATTGTGTCTAAAGGTTTCAAATCCACACTGTGTTGACTGGCCACTGTGGTAATACAATTATTTAAAAAAAAAACCTTGTTAAGCTTCATCCACTCGCAATAATGCGTTTTCCTCAGTAAATATCACCGTAACTAAACCTGAAACATCGAGTAGGACTTCTGGATCCCAGATGAATCAGCATGTGAGAAGACACTCTGCGAGAAGACACTTTTCTAGACCAAAGGTTCCTTGACCCTGACCTTCTCCGATGGAGGAGTCGGTGGAAGTGGACGAGGCTGCGGTTCGAGGGAGCTCATCCGATTGGCTGAAAATCCTCCAGCTGTCGGACTCTGGCTCGGAACTTTCACTCTGCCTAATATGCAATTAAATAGACGTCATACATAAACCCAATATAGGAAACAAAAGTATAACGGGTTTAATTACAGTTGGACACCAGTAGGCATCCTTGAGAGAGAAACATTAACTGCTCATTAATGACATGATTGTTCAATAAATCCCAGTAAATCTCTTTGGAGGATAGCGACTGCTAAATGACATAGTAAATAGTCCAACTAATACCATCAAATCCTTCATTGATCGTGCCTCTGACAGGCTTTGAGAGGTCCTCTGACCTGTCGCTTGTGTTGGAGAAGCCCCCAGCGTGCGGGTTGAACAGCAGAGCCCCCTCTCGCCTTTCCTTGGGGCTGCTGACCGGTAAGGACATGGTGTTGGGGTGCACGCACAGAGGGGGGCCGTCCCTCAGGGTGAAATCTGGAAGACAGGGAGCAGGGGGAGGCAACACATGATTCCATTTGTATAGTCTATTTTGTGGCCCTTATTAATCTGGATGGAGCTTCAGAAAATCAAATATTATGCTCAATTTCAATGGTAATTTGCTATATGCAATATATTAACATGCGAGAGATTATGTAAATATATTAGAATAATATGGCAGAAAATGGTTTCTTACTTTGCCTATGAAGTGCTGAAATAAGTTAAAGTTTTACAGGAAAACTAGTGACTCCGTTTTTAGACACAAAAATGATTCATAGGTGGTTGGCCACATTCAACAGATAACAACGCTGATGACCTTTGAACTTGCTTTTAGACTCACTTTGTGGCAGAGAGGCTGTTCTGTTCTTCACCATGGAAACGGCATACTTATCCTGAGGCTTCTGGGTAATATGAAGGAGAGGTTGGTGAGAGGCTGACTGTAGGAGCGAGGAGACTTAAGCCCAACCGTGTGAAAGCCTCAATGATATTCATCATACCTTCAGACATGGAGGGACAGAGTCCTTACAGCCTTTGTGGACCATGGACATGCACCCTAAAGGAGAATAGTGAGCGTTTAGACCTTATTGTACATGTTCTTTAAGGGTAGCTTGAAACACTTGGTGTCCTTTCTGAGAGGTTGTGTATGTCGAAGACTGGGACCTACTGGAGCAATGCAGAAGGTCCCGTCCAAAGACAGGCTTTTCACAGATCAGACACACGGTGGGTCCCAGGCAGGAGCCAGTGGCAAACTGGTGTCCATTTAGCTGTCTCTCCTTGGCCTCTCTGTCCTTGGCCTTCCCCTTGAAAGGCCAAACAAGAGACACATAGTGAGTAGAGAAGGCACACCCACAATCTTAAACATGCACAGCTGTAAGGAAACATCCAAAATATGATCAATTATATATGAAGTACGATATTCATAATATTATTGGTTTTGTCGACGACTGGTCAGAGAGTCTGCCGTGAGAGACTGTGTCCATCTCTCAAACCCTACCAACACCCACTGTGAATACCTTAAATGCAAATATTCAGTGTGTCAATCTTGTCGCAACGTACGGCGCTGTCTGTACATAGGATAAGATGTAGAAGGAAATATAATAATTCCGATTGGACACCACTTAGGTGGAGGGTACCTTGCTCTTGTTGCGTGTGCTGGTCATCCGGTTCTTCAGGAAGCTGAAGGTCCGGATCACTTTGTACTTGTCCGAGTCCGACTTGGACGGGATGTTGTACTTGTCAAACTCTTCCTCTTCGATTCTGCACCCATGTGAAGGGAAACGATAACCATGAGAACCTTCAATAAAGGATCCATCCCTCACATGATTCAAACCGGACAACACAGAGTCCAGGGCGGTTGGATAGAAGATGTTTGGTTAGTTGACTCGACGACGACTTGCACGGTTAAAATGCCAACACACAGTATCTGTAAAAGGACAGGTTACGGTACCAGGTGTCACAGAGACTTGGCCATTGGTTAATACTCATCACACACATTCATTGTGTTAGCCGCCGACATAATGAAAGTGCATCCAGTGAATGTGGAACCTGTGGTCTGGAAGAAGAAGTACCGAGGAGTCTGACCCCAGTGGGCGTCAATGTGTAGTTAGTAACGACAAGAGACAGGAATACATGCAAACCAGAGGGTCATGGGGGTTTCTTTACACAACGTCAGAGCCGGCTGTTAATTCCTCATTTAGGACATTAGCCACGAAGCTGAAAGGGATGAGGAGACGACGAGAGAGGGCGATGTGCAGATCGGTTGCAACAGGCAAGACCCTCAACGTGTGGTTAAGGGATGGGATGGTGGTTAAGGGAGGCTGTTAGCCAGGTGAAGCCACATACTCTTTAAGAAACTCAGATAAAGTGAGATGTTGAAGGGACTCTGACAGCCCCGTGACGCCTTCATCGTCGGCCGACTGGGCCCGTCTACGTAACCTGACCTCCCTGTGGGAATCACACGTGCACATAAAACACACACACACACACATATGGAGAAAACACGGTGACACTGCAGGTGGCGAAAGGGATACAACCAAAATGGAGGCAGGATTAGGGTTTGGTTGGAGTGTTTGGTTTTGCGGGTTAGGGTTTGGTTTAGTTTGAGGTTTAAACTTTAGGGTTAGGGTTAGATTAGGATTAGGGTTGGGTTGGATGATTAGAGTTTTGTTTGAGGTTTTATTTTATGGTTGAGGTTAAGTTTTAGGGTTTAGTTATGGCATTTAGGGTTAGGTTGGAGTTTGGTTTTAGTGTTTGGTTTTAGGTTTCAGGATAAGGGTTTGGTTTCAGATTAGGTGAATCTTTAAACAATTGAGGAATGGATCTCTTATTGGATTTAAAGGTGCAGTGTGTAGAATTAAGTGGCATCCAGCACAACAGATTTGGCACAAATAAACAATAAGTATGTTTTAATTAGTGTATACACCGATGGAGTAAGAATGGTTGTGTTTCTCTACCTTAGAATGAGCCCTTTGTCTCTACATAGAGGTGGTCCTCTTCAAAGGAGCTTGCCATTATGCACCGCCATGTTTCTACAGTAGCCCAGAATGGACATTAGGCTCTAGAGAGGACGTGTATTTTTATAAATGCTACTACAATCCGCAACAATGAACAATGAACATCAATCGCTATCTCAGTTTTAGGTTATTACCTATAGATTTACCAACTGAGTATCTCAATCAAATATATAAATCTCTCAGTGATCTCTCTTTTTTGGTAGCTCTTAGCTGTCGTAGACAATGATATCATCTTGGAACAGTACAGGCCATCATAGCTTCTCCTAAATCGACGGAAAGGTTATGGGGGGGTATTCAGTTGGTAGCAATCTGCAACCTCAGCACTAGATGCCGCTAAACCACACACTGCCCCTTTAAGGCGCAGGGAAAGGTAAATACTTGATTGTTTTTATCTTCATGACATTATTTTGTAGAGTACCACGAATGAAACTAGGGTGAGGGCAATACACATGTAATAACAATAAATAATCCAAATCACTTCATCAATTCTGGGTGACCTTAAGCGTCCCAAAAGTGTAAAAGAAAACGACGAAAGACTGCACAATGAAGACAGCATGAGGCCACTAGAGGACGCCACAGAGCTACAGCGCAGTCTAAAGAGCAACAGCAGCACGTTAAAGCACCAGGCAGTTGGAATGGTCCCCTGAAGCCAGGACGATACTGTACACCAGGAAGAGGAAAGATTAACTGGCTCCTTTCAATACAAGGTAACATTGTCTGGGGATGACAATGAGGGGTTTTATAACATTTAAGTTCATGATACCATATCACATCATCGTTACCATGGCAAGCACAGAACAAACGGTCTTGCTGGACTGGAATAACTGGAGCCAGGTTATAGAAAAGCAAACTGCATAAGATTAATGATGCTAGTTCATTGATAAGATTAATAACACGATAAACTATATAAACATTGTCATAAAATGCAGATAATGGCAACCTATCTCTGTCTCAATTCTGTGCATTTGTACTAAATGAATGTACCCTGACATTGTTTGATGATGGTCACTGGTCTTATATTATGATAGATCATGAATATCTTGTATACCTCTTCCTCTTGATCTACAGTAGGATAATAATGACCTTATATAAACTTGATTAATACCACACCCTATCACATTATAGCCTAAAACCTCATAGATCTTACATTATCACAGCTACACCATCATTATTGTAAATAATTCAGTTGTGGTATAAAGCCTCAACACTCATCACATGCTTAACACAAAGGTTTGGAAAAAATGCCATTTCAAAAGTGTAATAAGAGATAAGACTTGTACCTTTTTTCATGGGTCAGCTCTGATTGGCTGGTGGCTCTCTGCTCTGGAATACAAAATGAAGACATCTGAAGTCAAACCAAGTAACAAACCAACTAACTTAAAAAGAGGCTCAGCAAATCCATGAGGATTATGTGAATGCATATCGGACAACCAATACCAATGAGCGAGTGAATATCAACAAACATTCAACCTCTGATGTCCTATTGATAATATTCATCGTGTAAATCAATGTTGTTAGTTAGGAATTCAGTTATTAATCATAATGTCATCTGAATATCTGATATCTATAGTCTGCCTTGAATCGAACGGGACATCATACATCATAATGCCACAGTGTGTGTGTGTGTGTGTGTGTGTGTGGTGTGTGTTGTGTGTGTGTGTGTGTGTGTGTGTGTGTGTGTGTGTGTGTGTGTGTGTGTGTGTGTGTGTGTGTGCGTGTGCGTGTGCGTATGTGTCAATCCACCATTTAAACGTTGTCTGGTCCGGTTCAAAAAAGCCTTAACATGCCAAAGAGTGTTCCAGACCGAACACAGAGCATAGGGCAGGTAGTCATAGAGACAGGAGCCTCCCACCGTCCACCAAGCATCACCCAGCTACGGCTCCTTGAGCACTGACTGTTTCCCAAAGACTAGAATAAGACTACAGCGCCAGAGCTGCCTTACACCTCCAACAGCTTTGATGAGTTGTATTGTTATCTATGCTATTCACAGTTTGTTACGGAAAACTTAACAAACAGTAAATATCATAAATAACACCAAAAGTGATCTAAGCCCACAAGTGTTTCTTTAGCCATCTAGAGAAACACCCGTTTTCAAATCATCCGCCTGAGGTCATGTGCTCAACTTTGCAGACGAAAAGACAGACAAGGGGGCAGAGATAGTTTCACAGCAGCGGCGACCGGCCAGAGTTCCCAAGAGGTCTTAGTAGAGGACGGCCTGTCTGCTACCAGACACCTGTCCTCAGTCTGCAGGAGGTCGGCCCTCAAGGAGCCTTAAGTCCACCAGGCTCACCAGACTTATTACAGGACAGCCACAGTCAACAGGAACTAGCTTTAATAACATGCATATGCACGCACACACATAGAAATACATACACATACACACGCACACAGACACACACACACACACACATACAAACACATAGAAATACACACACACACACACACACACACACACACACACACACACACACACACACACACACACACACACACACACACACACACACACACACACACACACACACACACACACACACACACACACAGAAATACATACACATACACACACACACACATCACACACATACACACACATAGAAATACATACACACACACACACACACACACACACACACACACACACACACATCACACACACACACACACACATCACACATACACACACACACACATACACAGACACACACAGTCACACACACACACACATACACACACATAGAAATACATACACATACACACACACACACATACACACACACACACACACACGCACGCACGCACACGCACGCTTGCACGCACACACACACACACACACACACACACACACACACACACACACACACACACACACACACACACACACACACACACACACACACACACACACACACACACACACATATACACAAACAGATACGTACATGGACACACAACAAGAACCTCCACACCCAAACCCACACCCAGACGGCCATGCACACCCACGCACACACACGCACACGTGAATGCACAAGGACAAACACACAGGCACGTCATGGCGAAAACCACAACTCATTCCTGCTCACCAAACTATGACAAACATGCACACAAAAGAGGAATAATTACAAACGCACATGAATGAGGTCAGCAATGCAACTCATGCAGTACTGAGAGTAAACAGGAGGAGGATACGAGGAAAACAAAGTACTTACTACCGGGGTGAAGCAGAGACAGAGATTTAGACAGAGAGAGGGCTTGGAGGAGAGATCGGCTGTAGCTGAAGTTGTGGAACACACCATCTACAGGGCAAAGTTCACAGAGTGCTGCTCACACACAGAACGACTACAGAGGGGTT
>OLKM01000417.1:47500-67500 GCA_900291075.1 Melanogrammus aeglefinus
TGTGTGATGCTGTGTGTGTGTGTGTGTGTGTGTGTGTGTGTGTGTGTGTGTGTGTGTGTGTGTGTGTGTGTGTGTGTGGTGTGTGGTATGTGTGTGTGTGTGTGTGTGTGTGTGTGTGTGTGTGTGTGTGTGTGTGTGTGTGTGTGTGTGTGTGTGTGTGTGTGTGTGTGTGTGTGTGTGTCGTGTGTGTGTGTATGCTCGTGTGTGTCTGTGTGTGTGTGAGTGTGTGTATTTCACACTGTAAACCTAGGATCTCTTAGATCAGCCTTTATAAGCCAATGAAGTTCCAGCTTGTTAACATTCTTCCTCTCACTACGATTAGGCAGGTTCACTGTCCATCCAACTGAACATTGGGGAGGGACTGGGCATTGCATTAGCAGCTGGTTGTGGTGGATGAGGTGCTAGTGATGGTGGGTTCGGGTGGTGTTGGAGATGTAGGTGGAGGAGGTGGAGGTGGGTGTGGTTGGTGGTAGTGGTGGTGTCATTTAAGGAGGTGGTTTGGGTGACAGCGGTGGTGATGTGGGTTGCTGTGTGTGGTGATGACAGTGGTGGTGGAGAAGATGGTGATAGTGGGTGGTGGTAGTAGTGGGTGGTGGTGGTGGGGGGGGGGGGGGGTATGGGGGTGGTGGTGGTAATGGTGGTGGTAGTGGGGATGGTGGGGGTGGTAGGGTTGGTTGGGGTGAACTCAGACAATATTATAGTGGGACTAGCCTGTCCCCATTCCTGTCTTTGTCTAAGTGACAGGACAGATTCCTGTGCTCTCGCACTGAGTCACTGCAGACAGGCAAGTGGGCAACCATGTCCCCTAAAGGCACCGCGAGCGCCACACCGACATGAGAACATGGGTCTGCTGCTGCTGCTCTTAAAGTGTTGTGTTAATAATACAAACACATTTCATTTACATAGCACCTTTCACTGTTATTACTATCCCAAGGTGCTTAGCAGTGCATCAAAATAATAAAAGATTGATTCCGCTTTGAAACACACGCACACACACGTCCACACACACGTGCACAAACACGTGCACACAAACACACACACACGCACACAGAATTAATAAATCTGTCACAAAGAGAATGTGTGCGTCTTTGTTATTGTTCGTCAATCAAGCTACATCAGGTTTACAGCACATGTAAAAAGAACAGGTTTCCTTCCTTCAAAATCCTTTGTGACACGTTTTGAAGGCTATCCACACCCAGCTTATCCAAAACGAAACAAACATGTCTGGTCAGTCACGTAGAGGGAGGGAGCATGATCAATGAATGGAGACATGCTGTTAGTGTTGTTGTTGTTGTTGTTGTTGAGGTTACACTGAGGTTACATTAAAAAATATATACATTTCTTTCATTAATCCTAAATCCCTTCATGGAGCGTGGTCTAGAGATAGACAGATTCCCGGGTGGAGAAGCAGACAGACAGATGGGCAAGCAGACAGGCAGAGGCACAAAGACATAGCGATCAACAGAAAGACCGAAAGACGGAGCGAACCACAGACAGACAGACAGACAGACAGACAGACAGACAGACAGACAGACAGACAGACAGACAGACAGACAGACAGACAGACAGACAGACAGACAGACAGACAGACAGAGAGAGAGGTAGAGAGACAGATAGACAGACAGACCAATCAACAGACAGACAGGTAGACAGACAGACCTGGTATCAGGGAGTGGGCTTCTGTGTCCTGCTCATCGTCCAGGCAGAGAACGAGCGGTTCGGTGAGCACCTGTTAGATGAAACCAACACCAAGGGATTAGCCGCACTGAGTCCCTTGTTGACTTGAGACACTGTCCTACACAAGCCAAAGCCCAGAGCCGTAAACAAAACAAAACCGACAAATGCAAATTCAAACTACTAGCACCACACACACACACACACACACACACACACACACACACACACACACACACACACACACACACACACACACACACACACACACACACACACACACACACACACACACACACACACACACACACACACACACACACACACACACACACACACACACACACACACACACACAAACGTGAATATGGCGCACAACGTGCGTTCACTCACTCTCTCGCCCGGGGGCTGCTGCTCCACGACTGACTCCGTGCAAAGGTCTGCAGGAAAATAAAGATCACATTTATCCAAGGGCGTGACTTCCTGTCAACCATACAACATATCGGTCACTCTGGACCTCAGCGGGTGCAATGATTAAGGCTGGACTGCGTTCCTCGACTGGAGAATCCCAGCAGAGAGATGGAGGGCTGCCCAGGTGTGGGTCTACGGGAAGAGCTCCGACCCCCTAGTGGGCTGGGGGTTGGGGTGGGGTCGGGGGTGGTGATGTTATTTGTGGAGGATGAAGCATCAGATGGGTTGAGGTCAATACAGAGGTGGGGTTATACACTTCCTGCTTTGGTCTACAAGTCGATATGTGCCTGCCGTCTCCATGACAACCCTAAACACCCTATCAGAGATTAAGTGGCAGAGACAGGCGGGTCCTGTGTGTACATGTGCTTGTGTGTGTGTGTGTGTGTGTGTGTGTGTGTGTGTGTGTGTGTGTGTGTGTGTGTGTGTGTGTGTGTGTGTGTGTGTGTGTGTGTGTGTGTGTGTGTGTGTGTTTCCACACATGCTTATTCTTCAGAAAAGGGCGTGGAGGGTGGGTTTCTTTTGTGTGTGCGTGTGTGTGTGTCTGTGTGTGTGTGTGTGTGTGTGTAGATAGAGTGTGTATGTGAGTGTGTGAGTGTTGCTCTTGTGCATGTACATATGTGTGTTTGTACATATGTGCATGCATGTATGTGTTTGTACGGTATTTGTTTGCGCGCAGGTGCATGAAGTTGTGTGTGTCTACGTGTTTATGTGTCTGTCCGAATGTATGTCTTTCTGTGTGTGTGTGTGTGTGTGTGTATTTGTATGTGTGTGTGTGTGTGTGTGTGTGTGTGTGTGTGTGTGTGTGTGTGTGTGTGTGTGTGTGTGTGTGTGTGTGTGTGTGTGTGTGTATGTGTGTGTCCGTGTGTCTTTGTGGCTGTGTGTTTGTGTATAAGAGTCCTTGTGTGTGTACGTGTGTGCCGTTACGTCCCTGTGGGTGTGTGTGTCTGTGCGTCCCTGTGTGTGTGTGTAGTCTGTGCGTCCCTGTGTGTGTGTGAGTCTGTGCTTCCCTGTGTGCGTGTGTGTCTGTGCGGCCCTGTGTGTGTGCGCATCTGTGCGTCCCTGTGTGTGTGTGTGTGTGTCTGTGCGTCCCTGTGTGTGTGTGTGTCTGTTACGGCCCTGTGTGTGTGTGTCTGTACTTCCCTGTGTGCCTGTGTGTCTGTGCGTCCCTGTGTGTGTGTGCGTCTGTGCGTCCCTGTGTGTGTGTGTGTGTCTGTGCGTCCCTGTGTGTGTGTGTGTCTGTTACGTCCCTGTGTGTGTGTGCGTCTGTGCGTCCCTGTGTGTGTGTGTGTCTGTTCGTCCCTGTGTGTGTGTGTGTGTCTGTGTGTCCCTGTGTGTGTGCGTCCCTGTGTGTGTGTGTGTGTGTCTGCATGTGTGGCTATAGGGAGGAGACCAGGGGGGCTGTTAAACAAACAAGCGAGTGTGTGTGAAGGCTGTGTGATGTCCCTGGGTGCGTAGGGTGGCATGCGGGTAGGAACAACACGGTGGAGCCCAGCAGTTAGAGCGCTGCGGTTAGGGACTCTGGATCAGCAATGGGCCGTTCCCTTGACCACTTCACTATAAACCCTTCGATTATAAACATTGGCAGATTGGCAAGGTTTTTTTTTTTTTATTGCTATTTATTTGCCAATAAATAGCAACTATAGAAACAACTATCTGTCTATCTATAAACAAAAGCACTTTGATTAACCACTGTGTCCGATACTGTGCTATACTAGAAAAATGTCATACTTTGCCGATTAACACTTTTACGTAACAGCTTTCAAAAAAGATGCAAAAACACTGCAAGGGCTCAGACCAAAGTCCACGTGGCTTGATCTCACCTCCATCACTCTGGTCCCTCCGCTTTTTGCCGTGGGTCACATCAGGGTCTCTGCTGAGTGATGCGATCTGTAACACAGAATAGAGTAATACTCTCCATCATTCGTTCATCTCATAATGGCCCGCATCACGTCCACCTCCTCCTCAGAGATGAAGGATGTTTGCTACATCCTAATACTGGCTTTTCCCGACGACAACACTACAGCCAGTAAGCTCTCCTTGGAAATGTCTGCTCCGGGCCGGAGCGTCTGTTTCTGCTTGGGCCTGTTCTTTATGATCCACTAGTCTCCCAGTAGTTTGGGCCTGTGTGTTAGGATCCACTAGTCTCCCAGTAGTTTGAGCCTGTGTGTTATGATCCACTGGTCTCCCAGTAGTTTGAGCCTGTGTGTTATGATCCACTAGTTTCCCAGTAGTTTGGGCCTGTGTGTTATGATCCACTAGTTTCCCAGTAGTTTGGGCCTGTGTGTTATGATCCACTAGTTTCCCAGTAGTTTGGGCCTGTGTGTTATGATCCACTGGTCTCCCAGTAGTTTGGGCCTGTGTGTTATGATCCACTAGTCTCCCAGTAGTTTGGGCCTGTGTGTTATGATTCACTAGTCTCCCATTAGTTTGGGCCTGTGTGTTATGATCCACTAGTTTCCCAGTAGTTTGCCAGATACGAAACAAGTTGGCAGGCAAACCCAGCGTGGTGCAGCCATGGAAGCAAGCAAATGACCTGGAACCACTGGGATTGTACGGTAATAGACTCTACCCAAACAAAAAAGTAAAAAAGGGTTCGATAAAGCTCTTTGAGGGTGTACAGAGGAGGCGAGCTCACCGCTCGGACGACGCCGGGGTCTTTGAGTTTGCCTCTGAGGGCGGTGATGATGGCATGAGGGCAGGGTCCAGTGGCGCGGGGGGCCGAGAGGACCAGCTGATCAGTCCAAGGGTGGAACCTCAGGACCCCGGAGCTGTCCGACCACAGGCAGTGCCCCCCCACAACATGGTCACCCACTGGGAAAGGCGGGCTAAATACCAAAACAAATAAGAATATGATTAAAATCTAAGATTGGAGACACCCCTTTGCGCCTCCACACACAATTGTATGTGTAGTCACATGCTGCGGTAATGTGTAGCAAATATAACATAGAGCAACAACCATTTCCTATTCTTGTTTAATACATGTTATGATACACTTGTATATTATATATATTACAAGGTTTCTACTTAGTATTCCTACTAACATTATAAGCAGCCCAGCACCTATTGCCCTCTTCACCTCGGCCTCCTGTGTTCCCTCTCAGGATGTCCTCCCCCTGGATTTGGTTTGTTTCCCTCTCCTTTGATCCTATGTCTGTGACCGGCCGGTGTCCTAATGATTAACCGGCTCTGAGAGACACCCCCACCCCCACCCCACCCCACCCCCACCCCACCCCGACGAAGAGGACACTCACGTGGTGAGCGCCTTGAACAGAGTGTGCTCCCGGCTCCTCTGGGCCAGGTGGAGAGGCGTGTCTCCCTCCTGATTGGGTAGGGTCAGCGCCCGGTGGCTGTTGGGCTGGTGCAGCAGGAAGCGGCAGAGGTGGAGCAGGTCCTGGCGCGCCGCCAGGTGGAGGAGGGTCTCCCTGGGCTGCGGCTGTGCTGCTGGGGGGTGTGGAGGGACATCATGGTGAAACGTAAAGACTTTAAAAAAATGACAATAGAAAATAAATACAATAAAAAATTAAGTTAAAGTAAATTCAAACATTTTATAATAATCTCTATAATGATAATAATATTATAACAATAATAAACATTCTCGTTTTATTTATGTCCTGTCATAGTCATTTATTGCAGATTTGTCTTACCTCGTAACTTAACATGATTGATACGGTTCTGTGTAGCAATATGGAAGAGTTTCTCTGATATAGCTTTTTTGTATCATTTGGTATTATATCATATTATATCAGAGACCAGAATCAATGTAACCTCAATCCATCGCGAAACCTAATTTTACCTAACCAGTAACTTGGCTTGTCAACATTCACTTATTGGGCTGGTAATGAGGGCTTTCACCAAGGGTTCAAACACCATCAAACTCATTTGATGGGCCCAGACATAACAGATAAAGTCTCCCTTTGTGGCTGGCCTGTGCAATCTCTTGATCTCAAAGCATGAGCTAATTTGCCCGGCCCTTCCCTTGAGTAGGAAAGAGGAAAGGAAGTGTGAGCGTTTCAAGACAATCTCTGGACTCACTTCACTTGTGGAGCAGGTTGAGGTTATAATCCGGGGGTTAAACATTTCTTACACCATCTTTGTAAGGATATGCTCTCTGGATTCATTTTGATCGACTGTAAGATTTGACTTCAGTGACTACAGTCGCGGGGAGAGCACGGTTGAGGTGCTGGCAAAGTGCCAGACACACTGTGGGTAGAGCGAAGTGAGAGAGAGGGATGTTGGAGATTGTGTAAACTGATAGAGACAGAGTGGTCTACAGCAAACTACTCAGAGTCTGGGCTAATCTGCTGGGGGGAAACTAATGGCAGTAATGACCCTGCCTTCTGTGAAACAGGCCGGCAGGCTCATCACAACACGTCATGTGATAAGGGCTCTGTTCTGTAGCCACATCTTGTCTTATCAAATGAAAAGGGCAACAATCATATCAAGAAAACGCCAAGTGCTCTTGTTTATTTAATTTTTTAATGTTGGAATAAGGCATGTGTTGTAACGTTGTGGTGATCGTTGCTAGCAATGCTTATTCAGGCATGAAATGCTTTTTAAGGACATCTAACAGTGCTTAGCCAAGTCTACGAAAAGTTTACCAGGAGAACAATATGTTCACTTTGGGCTCGCTATACTTATTCCACCACCTTGAGTACCATAACCATTAGCATTAGACATTTCCCAGTAGTGATTACTGCAAAGCCTGAAATGCTGATAAGGAACCACAAACGAATGAATGTTGGATGGAAGACCAGAGCCCTGAATGTTTTCAACGTTCCAGTAATCGGGGTCAGCGATAAGTGCGGGTTTCTGTGGAATTACATGGCGCATAAATCAGTAGCATATCAAACTAGGGCACGACTCCAGGGTTAAGGAAAAGCCTCGCCCTGAATTGCATCCAACCAGGGCTGACATCTAACCAGGGCTGTGGCTGAGGTTTGATCTCTGATGTGGTTAAATTGAAAACAATAAGAAAAAATGCAATCGATGTTTCAAACAAAGCCTTCATAATTATAGAGTTAGAAGTCATTTGGCCACTTCACTTCACTTGGGAAGAACAATGAAACTCATTATCTTGTTCTAGCTTTCATTAGGGAGGTATCTCAAACATTTGTACTGCTATACATTGTATTCATATTTAGAACCAGTTACTAATACTAATGATCAGTAGATCAATGAGATGGGTAAATAAACTTATTGAACTTCAATTTATTTTACTTCCCACTTTATGCTACCTGTGAATTTACTTATGGATTACAAACTATTAAGTTACACCTGGTTTTCTTTTGATTTCTTCAGAAGAAAACTAATTTGCAAGCTTGGAGCTTTTCAGAAGCTTATCTTAATAAGTTTATTTTTATGAGGCCAGTTGTGTTTGATTTGGAACCATAACAGACACTACATGTTTACTACTGCTGGCCGACTATGTTTAAACCAATCATGGGACTCCAGGAACATGATTGGCTGAAACAAATGAAGAAGAGAAAGTGAGATTCCCGTTCACGTTGGATTTGCGAGACTAAAGCATATTCTCTAAACATTACAAATTAAAAAATTCTAAAGTTTTCATACCGGGGCATGTCAGCAAACACATACCCCGACACCGATATATCTTTGATAGACGGCCCAATATCGGCCCAAAAAAACGGCCAACCGATATATCGGTCGGGTTCATGCCCTAAACTGACCTTCTGAGTGAGTCGATGGGTCCCCATTCGGCGGGTCTTCACCAGGGCGGCTCCTCCACGGCTGCAGGACCTCCATGTTGGCCATGGCCTCTGAGACCCTCTGGTCCAGTTCCCTGAGCTCAGCCCCGTCCGCCACTGGGCCCGGTCCCACCAGGCCTGCGCCATCGTTGGGTCCGGAGGCGGGGTCCTCGCCGCGGGGGTCCCGGCCACTCGTCCCCCCGGAGGCCAGCCGCTGGAGCTCCAGGTGGCTCTGGGGGTCCAGTCGAGACCGGTTGGCGTTAAGGTAGTCGGCCACCTCCTGAGCCACGTCGCTGACGTACTCCAGGGAGGCCGTACCCCCGCACGGTCGCGCCCACTCGTCCTCCAGGTAGGAGAAGGGGGACACCGAGACCACCTCCGCCAAGTTGTGACCTGCAGAGGAATAAAGGGGACAGTTTGGTTCTAATGTCCAGAGACGGTTGTGGTTGAGAGCCAGAGGAGCTTGGGACAGGAAGATGGGGGGAACATACCAGGAACGGTGAACCCCAGACGCCCCTCGCTGCTCCTCGCCCCCGTCACGTGGGTCAGCGTGGAACCTTCCAGCACCACGTAGAAGTCTGTCTCTTCAGAGTCGACGATGGGGTCTCTGAAGGAGATGTAGGCTTCCACCTGACCCTGTAATCAATCATGAACACACTTCATATAGATGACAAACGCAACATGTACTATACACATATCACACCATTTCAACCATTTTCCAACTACACAATAGAGAATTCTGTGTACTCTGACGTCACTGCAGTCCGGTTTAAATGCATCATCACATTCCGATAGTTTCTCTATAAACCAAGGTCAACATGTCCCGGAGTGACTGTGATTGATGCCCGACGCCGTAATGGATACGGTGCGTCCTTTGAAACCGTTGTTTGAATAAACATTCCACTTTCCATTTTCTAACAGCATTCATATTCCCTCTTAGAAGCTGCGTGCTTCCATTTGTTTTCATATTATGACTGCTGCCTGCCAGGCCCTGAATACTCCTTCACCAGCCAGGGAGACGTTTCTGGAAGGCTTTCTGGATGGCTCCGTAGGTAGGACGCCGTCATAATATATACAGAGCCAATAACAACACAGGTTATTTTATTCATTCTCGATATTTATTGGAATAGTTTTGCTGTCGTAAGACTTGAAAACAAATATTTAACCAAATGAATTATACGGTTTGAAAGCTTATAATACCATTCTAAAACAGTCGTTCTAGAATCGAGTGGTTCATTCGTCACCTAAACCACCCATGACAAACAACAGACACGTAACAATGCATTGCACCCTGCCTGGCTCGGCATCAATGCACGCACCAGTGGCAATCATTTCTGCGCTCATCGGCAGGGCTCCACCTCTCACCGCTGTCACCTACGGTGTTATTATATTTTTAAGATTAAGTCATTTAAAGGGATCAAGTCCCCAAGACGTCAGCCACCCAGGTAACCATCTCCTCTGGGATTTGGCTTCACTACATAATTGGTAAGGCGACCGGGGAGGAATAATGGTGTGGAATACATGTTGGACCTGCACCTTGGTGCTCATATGAAACACGATCAACCTCCTTTTAGGGACACATCGCCATCGCAAAGGTCAACAAGCTCTATGAGCGTCTAGTGTTCAGGAGCTTGTTTACCGGATGGGAGAGAGAAGGTACCATGAACTACAACAACACGCATGCCATACACGCAAAGACCATTATTAAACTTAATAATAATTTATCTTATACCACTTATTACTTATTATACCACTTATTAATTAAAACGGTTTCACAAAATGTGGATTTGGGCTCCAGACTGCGACCAAATGGTCGCATTTTGCGACCAAAATTTGAGAGTGTGCGACCGAATTTTCCATCTGGTCGCGCATGTACGACCGGTTTTGTACACGTTAAACGTGGAAGGGGCGCGTCAATGAATCCGGACTCTTTAGCAGGCCAATGAGTGTAAGAAGGATAGGGAATGGTCTAATGTGTCGAGGGGGAGGGTCCTAGAGATTATCAAGCGCATAAACGTCTGTGCGAAGCAGAAAGATTTCACAACTTGCTACGTGCGTTTACAATGAGCAAGCAAACTGACTCGTTCTTCCGACCTTCGGCTAGTGTGCCAGGTCAAGTCAGTCCTGCACGGGTCTTATTTTACAAACCCCGCATCCGCCCGTAGGCCTACCCGCAATACTTCAAACCGCATCCAACCCGTGTTTCGACAGTAGCCCGACCAGACCCACTATAAATTGATATCGACACCCGACCCGCACGGCCGCACCCGATGGAAAATTAGAAACCTTAGATGGGAATTACACTATCTGGTGTTTGGCTTGGTGCTTTAGATTTTTGTGCAAAAAAATCACATCATCCACTGTTGACGGTTTTAGTTGACTCCTCCGCTCCTAATTAACATATCCAGCACCCGAACCAGTGCAGGACTCTGCTTCAGGTGCCATAAAGGGATTTTCACACGGGAGGCGTTTGTCGGGCCTGGTAATGCATTCTCAATGGAGAGGCGAGCGGGCAGAGAGGAGGCTCTTAGCGTCCTGTCAAGGGGCACGACAAGCGGACGCACTCCCGTGAAACTGTCGCTTCCGTAGGCCTAGCTACTTGTCGAACGCATGCATGGGCAAACCTGGAAACCGTTGGGATAGATGAGAATCACAATAAAATGTGACACTGAATTTGAAACAGCAAACTGTAATCTATTATCATAGTAATTATAATCTATAGTAATTAGTAATGGCCTACATTGAAAATTCGTAGAAATGTGAATATTTGGTTGGCATGTTGATTAACGGTGTGTGCCCCTAAAATTTCTGGTTGCACCCCTAAGATTTTCAGTTTGGGGCCACACAGTGCTCCTAGTGAAAAAAATAAGTCTGGAGCCCTGATTAGATAGGGCTGGGCTACTGTTTGTATTGAGGAACTTTGAATATAAGCATGGCTATCATATCAATTATCATTATCATATCAATTATCATTACATTCATAGTGTAATGGTACTGTAATGGTATGTGCAGTCACATTTCTGCCCCTCTAATTGAGGCGAGTTGATTGGCCGATGAGGTAGGTGAGTGAGGGCATATAGGGAGGCTCCAGCCACCCTCTCTTCCTCTTGCTCCCTGGCGCTGAGCTCCGCCCACTTCCTGGTTGCAGCTTCCGCTTACACACAGCGGGTGGTCGTGGCCGTGGTTACTGTCCCCGTTACGGTACACGACAGTGACTGGAGGGCTAAGGTGCGTACTCGTAGCATTCCTGTGTTTTGAGTCGTTAGCGGGCGTCAGCCTAATCCGGCCACCTGTTAATTTTACCTGTAGCTTCCATCTTCCGCTCCATCTAAGACCCGAGACGCTCCATCCTCCACGGAGCAGTGCACTCTCCCTCCTTGGTCGGTCACAAGGATGCCTGCAACTAATCCACTACTGCCTGGACACAGTAACGATAAGTAGCCTGGGACCACTGCTGCTTCGCCCGGCTCGAGTCGAGCCGCGACTCAGTCATTGCTGTAGACTGATTGCCTGATTTGTTTTAGTCGCTGTTGGTGGAGTTCACCGCGGCTCCACGTTGCGCTTTGGCGCTTTCTCTGCTCACAGACTTTAATACCTGCAACCTGCAGACGCTCCCTCTGCCCCGTCCTCCGCTACGGGCAGAGAGGCCGCACCTCGAGGAATCGTGGTTGTTTGGTGTCTGTGTCATCGTCTGTGTGTGTGTGTGTGTGTGTGTGTGTGTGTGTGGTGTGTGTGTGTGTGTGTGTGCGGGGCGTGTGTGTGCGTGTGTGGGGGTGAGAGAAACGGGGGATGAATGCGAGTGTGTATGTGAGTGTGTGAACCATCAGATTTAGAATTTAGGTTTTGTTTTCTTTATTCTCCTTGGTTGAGTATTTGTTTCATGACTAACTAAGAAATCCTTTATTTCCAGCCAGAGGTTATTTTCTTTGGATACTTTTCTTGGTTTCTTTGTTTCATTCGGTTTTGGGTTAAGTAGCCTACTAATGATTTATTGGGTTAGTTTGTGTTTTTCCCTTAACCCGGTTAATTTTGTATTAACATAAGTTGTTTTCTATTTTTTTGTTTATTTTGGAAACTGTTACATTAATTGTTTATTTGATTGTGTTTATTATTTATGGTGGTTCCTTATTGATTGTCCCCTTTTGTCCCCTGTCCTTAGTATCGGAGAGCCAGCGGTGGAGGTGGTGTCCTGGGTGATGGTTTTCCCTCTGCGTGTTGTGCGACACCTTTTGGTTTGTTTTTCATACACCTTATAGTTTTGAGTTGTTTCACGTGTGAATGGGGTGTTCTTTAACTCGAAGGATTTCCTTCCCCGCCTACCCCTCTCAGCTGTGCCTTCCCGTTACAGGGACGAGTTCTTTTCCCTCCTTCCCCTTATACTTTTACATTTGCTATATTAGAACTTATGTTGTGAAAATAAAATCTATTGTTATAATTTATTGAACCACGTCTCTTGCCATTTCTGAGTTACGTACCTGTGTGTTCTTTTTGTTTTGCTGCTTATATTTAAGTTTCGTTTTAAAGGTCCTGGGGTGAAACCCCCCAGGTGGCGTTGTCGGTTTCAGTAAATTAATAAATTCCCTTTATTCATTTAATTATAATTTTTTTGGTCCACCCCTCGTACCGCCACAGTACGTTCAAAATCTCTGCAGGGACATTGAAAAACCGATTTGTATTGCTTCTAGCTGTGCTTCTCCTGGGTAACCACAGTTAGGAGATTAACTAGCTGACATGATGCGACCTTGTTTTGATCTATAGCCGCTCTCCTGCCTGGCCTGTGTTGCAACTCTGTGACTGGGAGATCACCCGATCTAGTGTCCTTTAATAATTCAACAGCAGCTCTATTTGTCTCATGTCTTCCAGGTGTCCAGGTACAATGTATTCATGAATGATGGCTCGGGAACTGTCGCTTTATCCCACTCATAATTACTGAAGCTGTGTGATTAATTTTTTTAGTTATTATCATATTATAATTTAATCACATAAACAAATGGGTCAAATAAAATGAAGGTATTATACGGGATTTACTTAAATATATTAAGAGACTATTAAGACTATTAAATTAAGTGAGAAAAGTAAAATTTTCCTCACTATAATATTAGCATTTTATTTGCCCAATGTATTGTTGAGATTTCATCAGAACAAAACATCAAATGGTTTCTCTGTGGATCTTGACGGTGCTTCATGTTGTTCCAGAACGTGGGATCAATCGTTACAAAGTCAACAACAGGCCAACGCAGCAGCAGTGCACGTGTGGATACCTGGTTGCCACGGGGAACCGGAAAAACCCAAGCCACTCAGCTTTGATCATCCGCCTTCTTACGACTTATTCCACATGGACTCTTCCTCCAGAGTGTTATTAGAAAACACTCACATAAATACTACTACATGTTACACTCCTGTTAAAATCAAGACATAACTCTTTTTGTTTGGATTGGACCAACAAACAATGTCATTAAAGTCAGATGAAGGCTTCATCTGCTAGATTTATGGAAATATTCTTAATAAAGAAGAGAGAATACGAGGCGGCAGAGTCACGTTGGGTCGCTCAGAGCTCATGGCTCACTGTGAGATTAGCCTCCTCTTATTGTCAGATCAGCCACATACCTCTGATTCAATGTGCTGTGCTAATGACACGCTAATAGCTAAGGTACATGATAATAACAATGACGTCGTCATTGGCTCACAGTTCACACAGTTCACTTTAAACGTTTATTTTGAAAAAATATATATATTTTCTTATTTTAGAACAGCTTTCATTCGAATGCAGACCCAAAACAGGCATACATTTCAATTTAGCTGGATCATCACGTCTGTAATCTTTTGTAACTGTACATTCGCTTATCCAACAGTGAAACCTGAACAGGTAGATTGCTCTTAATGTACAGAGGTTATGACAGAAAACAACACTTCAAACCTCCCAACCCATAGTTATCAACCACCTTCAACTACTATCTGGGCAGTTTACATAAGCAAGGAACACTTGTCAAATACAGAAACAGCCATAGGAGTGGAGGGGTTCAACTTTAAAAAAAACAGCACTTGGTCTGAACTTCATAATCATACCTTTATATTGCAGATGCTTTCTCCCTCTCACACACACACACACACACACACACACACACACACACACACACACACACACACACACACACACACACACACACACACACACACACACACACACACACACACACACACACACACACACACACACACACACACACACACACACACACACAAATTCAATCAGCCGGGATACAATTAGACCTAACCTCGTTTTTAACATTTAACAAAAGACACAGAGCGAGCGAAGAGGTTTCTAGTCTGTGGCATGGTACTATTGACCCTGGAAATCAATCTGGATGGAGCCAAGGATTTAAACTAGATTTAAAACCAGATCGCACATGCCTTCAAGACTTTTAATGTTTTACATACACAGTTTTGAGACCAATCCATCAAATGTAAGCATACTGGAAAAACATTCTTGGTAGAGGAACTTTCTAAATGTGGTGACACAGCAAAACAAAGGGGCACTCTATGCTCACCAGAAATCTGGTAATGTTTTAGTGACTGGCCCACCCAGGCTCTTCGTGTAAGAAAGACGCAAAGAGAGAGAGAGGGGGGGGAAAGAAAGAGAGAGAGAGAGTGAAATGGAGAGAGATATTGGGAACAAAGTGTGTATTTATCAATTACGAAAGGCCTTGTCTTTGCAATGACAACAACCCATACGTGAAGTACACTGAATTAACTCTCTTTAGTTGTAAGCATACGGTTTAGATTTATTTTAGCCTTAAGAACACGTATTCAGCTGTGTGTGTGTGTGTGTGTGTGTGTGTGTGTGTGTGTGTGTGTGTGTGTGTGTGTGTGTGTGTGTGTGTGTGTGTGCGTGCTGTGTGTGTGTGCGTGCGTGCGTGTGTGCTGTGGTGCGTGCGTGCGTGCGTGCGTGCGTGCGTGCGTGCGTGCGTGCGTGCGTGCGTGCGTGCGTGGTGTGTGTGTGCGTGTGCGTGTGTGTGTGTGTTTCTTTTTGGGTCTGTATGGCAGCCCTGTGTATGTGTTCTTCAAATGGTTCTACACACATCTCTAGAGGTACTTGAAGGATTTCAGGGGGTACTTACTACTATACTACAAAATAAGGCAATAATACAATTGGTTAAATATGTGTACCACCTCATTTAAATGTAATGAAATCTGAATGCTATTCAATAAATCTTTCTACATATTTGCACCACCCCGTAAATGTTCATGTTAATAACAAGCACATACCTTCCTTTATATTCAATCAAATTTTTTTGCGTCCCCAAAAGGTTTTGTATTGCCGAAAAGGGGTATTGCGCAATATCTAAGAAGGGGTACATTCATAAAAATAGTTTGTAAACCACTTTTGTACAAGACCTGGTTCCCCCAGGGACTGAAACTGGCTTCAGTTACACCTGCTGCTACGTGGCTCAGTCAGGCCAGCAGACAGCACCCGACTGAGCCAACCAGAGGAACCGGCAGCCAGCCTCGTACCAGAGGAGAGAAAATACACCATATGTGGAGTCAGGAATTCAGGTGAGACGTAAGCCAGGAAGGTTTCATTAAGCAGGATGCTTTTGCTCTACAACTAGCCCACAAAAGCAATCAAACAAACAGGGTACGTACATAAAGAGGGGCTTCTCTTCGGCTCAGTTCCATATTGTCGGGCTTCCAATGGACACTTGAGGAGAAAAAAAGAGTTAAAGTTAGAAGAAAGGATAGCTGCTTCAGAATGGTTATTCAAAGGAAGGAATGAATGTTGATTCAGAGAGCTAAAATAACATAAAGACCAAGACCTAAATAGTTTTACTTTAAAACTAAATGGATGTCTATCCACACGGAATCCCCGTTCAATTATGAGATTAAAATATGCTGTTGGCGTGTGACATCACATCCTATAGATTATGTAGCCTGTGAGTGACCTCACCTGGCACCGATTTCAGCCAATCAGAAGAGCAATTACAATAACCTGTTTCCTTAGAAAATAGCTGGCTCTGGCCAGGAGCTTTGACTTTAGTGTTTGGTTTCCCCTCAAGCACTTTAAAGTTGAAGACTTAGTCAGGACTTATGCCTCGGACTCTGTATTGGTTAGATGAATAAACCGTGTAAGCCCCTTTTTAATAGAGCACTTCTACCTTACTTCCCCCTGGAAGGTTCATGTGCTTCTAATTCTCGATGTCACCGAACTGAATCATTACAACGTGGGCTCGGAGGCAGCAGCGACTGAGGACCGGGTAACCGAAGCCCCAGCCGCCACACACCTGATCCGCCGTGACGTCACTCTCAGCTGGGAATGTGCGCCTGGCTTCAGAGTGGTGTCGGCTGCACAGGACGGGCCCTGGCCGAGACAATGGCGGCCGTAAGCTAGCCTGGCAGCGCTCAGACGTATGGGGCCTATCTGTGATGCTGATAGAGGTGCGCTGGAATAAATCACTGAATAGTTGAAAATGCACGTGCAGCACTGAGGCAGTTGCTGGTATCTGGACACGGGCAACATGTGGTTCATGACGACCAGAGGACCAGGAATGTCTTACAGCCAGTCGTGGTATTTCTCGTGATATCCCTAGGCTGTGTTTCACAATATCACTGTCTTGTTAACAACTTACTCGTAATAACTCGGTTTTATGGTTATTTGGAACATATGCAGATTATGGTCAGCAAAAATTGAAAAATAAAAATAAACTACAATTAGTGGTACTTTGAGTTATTAAGTAGTTAGACAGTACTTACAATTACAATTACAATTGTGTATCACTATTCATTCAGTCAACATTTTAGGTTAAACACAAGTCATTCTGCACAACACAACAACAGTGTGTATGAAAACATAAATGTTTTATGATGGATTTCCAATATTACTCCCTGTAGTGGTATGCTACTAGCCTATTAGTAAAACCTAACACCCCTAAACTTTAAAGCACACAATTTATTTAACTTATATTGGTGATTGTATAATAAGAAAACAAATTATTATCAATCATGTATGATGTTATAAGATCATGCCAGAGAGCAAACGATACACCACCCTTTAAGGCCAGTTACTTCTTTTTTACATCTCTTGGCGGTGTAACTGCCAAAACTACTTAGCAGTGACTTTGACAGTTACACCATGTGACCATAATATTTTCTGATGGGAAAGGTTGAGCAGAACAACTCGTTCCTCTCTTGACATATCCACATAAGGCAAGCATGCGTTAATCGTGTCCTTTCACTTCCACATTGCCCTTTTATGAATGTACGATCCTAATTGTACAAAAGACCGGCGATTAGTTCAAATTAAAGTCACAATACTGAGGAGAGGTCCCTCCCCAGTACAGAGGATAGCACTGCTCAGCTTTACAATGCGTAGAGACCAACAACACGAGCATCCATTACTGCCCTCAGGTATCCTAGATATTTTAATTAGTAACCGACCACAGTACAGTATTTGAGTATTTCTAATACAAAGTGTTGTTATATGATTACAGGCCTATTTTTTTTCTCAGACACACACACACACACACACACACACACACACACACACACACACACACACACACACACACACACACACACACACACACACACACACACACACACACACACACACACACACACACACACAGACAAACACCCATCGCACACGTGCACACACACACACACACACACACACACACACACACACACACACACACACACACACACACACACACACACACACACACACACACACACACACACACACACACACACACACACACACACACACACGTTGAATGTTCCAACATCTAGTAAGGCATTATCCGACAATTAACACAATTCACCTAAACCGTAGGCCTAGTACAAAAAAATCCTAGTCAATGTTGGCATAGTTGCACTGTTCTGCGGCCATGGATGAAACCTTTTACTCAAAAAAAAAAAGGAGGTTGGCAACGTGTTTGCTTACCATTTACCTGTTGGCGTCCTAAATCCGTCCCGTCTCTGGTCGGCAATATCACCACGACCACGGTCCCTCCGTCCCGTCTCTGGTCGGTAATATCAGCTCCACAAGACCACTGTCCACCCGTACCGTATCTGGTCGATCACCTCCAACAGATCACTGTCCCTCCTTCTCTGGTCGGTAATATCACCAACTGGATCACTGTCCCCCCGTCCCGTTTGTGATCGTTAGAGGGGTGCCGTTTCGGTGGCCGAATAGTCCGCTAAACTTCGGCTGCTGGCTCACTGGTGTTTCCCATCTGTTTCCGTTTAGTTGTTTTTTTCCTATCTAACGTAGAAAGTATGTGGTTTCTCCTCAGGTAGAGTCAAAGCTACAGTTGTGTAGCCACCGGTTCTTTTCCATTGCCTATTATTCTCTGCTTCTGGTCCAGCCCCTTCTCATGCCCATACCGTAGCCTCGTTGCTCCCAGGCGTCAGAGCAAACGACGGAGCGCCGGGACGGGATGCTCCGGATGAGCGTTACTGGACAGAGACAGGGCGGGACATTCACTTAGTGGAGTTAAGAGCATTGCGGTGAGATGTGCGAAAGGAGGCGGGACTTTCAATAAAGTTATATTGGTTTCCAAAACGTTTTTTTTCACGTTTTGCGTCCAAACTCCATTTGCATACCGCTTTTTCTATTGTGTTGTTGTTCATGTTGTTATTCCTGTCGCTCAGGGGACCTTTTACTCGCGTACAACTCATAGGAATTAAGAGACCGGAAATTGCGTTTTGGTAGACCGGGATAGCGCTACAAGGATCCTTTCTCAGCCTAGAAGCAGCGCCAAAGGGAAGATTGCCGACACTGCTAAACAATTGGCCGAGGTACTAGGTGATGTTAAAAATCGTAATAATGATATGTGCACAAGAAAAATAAAGGACATACATGAATACAATGACAATGGACACACACAAAAATCTAAAATTTGTGCAATAAAAGTCACAAACAGGACTAAATCTATGAATCACACCTGTGGCCACACACACACACACACACACACACACACACACACACACACACACACACACACACACACACACACACACACACACACACACACACACACACACACACACACACACACACACACACACACACACACACGTACAATATATACACATGAGTAGGGAAGCGTGAATTTGTCGACTACTTCGATAAACAAAGAATATTGTAAACTAGGCCTATATTTTTTTTTTTGGTTGTATTTTGGTTTAACCCATATACTAACAGCCATCTACTTCCCAAAGTGGTTGGTTTAATTATAGCCTAACAACCTTCAAGCAAGCCTTAAAGCAAGGCGACCCGAAATCACACAATCACCTTGGTCTCTACCGCCATCTATAGGAAAAAGTTAAGTATATCTATTAAAATCCATTAATAGCCTACATAATAATACTGCCATCCTGTAGTTAAAACTAATTTGATCCTCAGATGGGCCTACATTAGATAGCATAATTCCCTTTCGCAACTTATTGTTTAAAAAAGTTAACAAAATAAGAACAGTTCAACATAAGTGTATGTCATTTTAGTAAACCTCTCCCATTTGTGAGCTATGTAAATAATATAGGCTATGTAGAGAGGCTATGTAGAGAGTATCTCAGACAAAAGAACAAAATTATGTATATTAAAGATCTAGTATAATACATACCTAAATAAAACATCGTTCACACATGTAATTTAAATCTATTTTCTCCCTGATTAAAGTATTCAACTGAAACCCTGACCCTAGGAAAGGAAAATACCTTTAAGTCAAATTGAATCTAATGAAAACAGCCTACAGATGGCGAACGCAGTGTGGGTAAAACCGCTTGGAGTGGAGCACGCAGCTGAGCCCTGCATGTTACCGAGCCAGCGTGACTGGCCTGGGGTTGCGTGTGATGTTTACAAGGAAACAAGGCCTCAATGCAACTGACCTGGAAGTTCATTATTCTGCAGACCCCCTAGAGTGTCGTCAATGTGGCAGAGACGGGCCACGACCCTTGACCTCCTCATTAGAGACTTGAAACACAAACAAACAGACTCAATAGCACTTACACCGCTTGTGTTGTGTGGGATGACACATCTCCCCGAACCAGTATTGTCAAAAAACAGAAATGTTAGGTGTTCCCATGAATGCTGTGAAGTGAACTCGCCTATTGGTCAGTGAGCGACAGTTACAAAACATACAATCAAAT
>OLKM01000417.1:70000-95000 GCA_900291075.1 Melanogrammus aeglefinus
TTTAACATTTCTCTTTATCCTGATATAAATAACTTTTAATCTAGAGTGAGGATTTAAAGTTTAATGACATAGTGTAAAGGTTTCCTGGAATACACGGTTTTAGGCTTAATGTCCCCGTAGAGTAAAATATATATTGCATAAATGTAAGTACAAATCAAGTGTTGTAATAAGCTGATCATTTGCACTATAAGGCCAGGTTGCCTCCTATATAAAGACATGTTGCGATGGTAACCCTGATATCTTTTTCCTTCGGCGGCTTGTGTGGATCCCAGAGACTGTGATAAACCTACAGGATGAAGAAGGCTTCACTCCCCTCATGTGGGCCGCTGCACACGGACAAATAGCGGTTGTTGAATTCCTGCTCCAAAACGTAAGGGATGAATCATTCTAATCACAGCGCAGGCTTCATCTACCGATTCTTGTCAGTACAATCCCGCTTAAAGCTGCTGTAGGAAAGCAAGATTCTGATGTAAAGAAAGTGAGCAGAAAAAAAAACTGAAGGAAGAATTTGAAACTAAACAACCTCAAAATCATCCCTGCCCTCTCTGCTGCCTCCGTCTCTGAGTTTCTCCACCAGTGGGAAGTTTTGCATTTCACACATCTGTGATTGACATGCAAGATGGATCCCAGGATCAATCAGGATCTAAAATCCAAATCCATGCAGTCTGCTCGAAACAGATATTCTCAGAGTGCACATTACTCAAAAATGGCTGACCGATGGCTCAGGCCATTTCTAACAAATTCCTCTAAAATAACGTAATTGTACCTACAATACTATTCAACTTAAAATCTGAATGCAGTCACAAACATGAATGAGTTCGGTGAGTGTATGAAATTCTGACCATGCTATCTCACTCACAAGAGCCCACCTGTTGTTGTGTCCCTCTTAGGGTGCGGACCCCAACCTCTTGGCTAAAGGTCGTGAAAGCGCACTGTCTCTGGCCTGTAGCAAGGGCTACACGGACATCGTGAAAATGCTCATCGACTGTGGGGTGGATGTCAATGAATACGATTGGGTAAGGCTCCATTCATCTGCGGTTCACTCAGCAAATAGAAGACAAACACCACTTTTTAGTCAGAGGCGTAGCGTTCACCTTGGTGTTAAAGGTATGTGGTGGTGTTCCACAAGTGATCTGTAGTAACTCTGCCTCTTTTATTCAGAACGGTGGTGCTCCTCTGCTCTACGCAGTTCACGGGAACCACGTCCGCTGTGTTGAGATCCTACTGGGTGAGCTGACGCTGTTCATTGTACCAACAGGAGGCTGTGACGCAAGATATCGCCCAACAGCACTGATTTGTAAACATCTCCCTTCGGGAGGGATGTCTCATAATCAGTTCACTGTTAATATCTGATTGAATGCTTTGTGATAAAGGTCCATGTATTCAGTATAATGGGAATGTCTAGTTATTGTACTGGGACTCTTGTGTTCCAGAAAGTGGTTCGGACCCCACCATGGAGTCTGATTCAGGATTCAATGCCATGGATATGGCCGTGGCTATGGGCCATAGGAATGGTACGTAAAATACAAATGCATACATCTATATACATGTTGTATATAACCCTATATTTCTGTAGGACGTATGTTAGAACAATGAGAAAATGCAAATGTCATTTTCTGAATAACATGATATCAATGTTATAGCTTTTATAAAGGCAGTCCACATTAAAGGCACCACAGAGAAATGTGCTGTTGGGTCTTTTTGGATGTATAACAATAGCGATTTCAACTTGTCTCTTCCCAGGCTGATCAGGCAATAGCAAAAGCAGGGTCTCAATAGATGTTAGCAGCTGTGAAACATGGGTCTACCATGTTACTGCCAAACTGAAAACAAGACACTAAATTCCTTTGCCCTTGACAGATCTTTCTCTTTCAGTTCAACAGGTGATGGAAGCCCATTTACTGAAGCTACTGGTGGCGATCAGAGAGTGACTCTGGACAAAGCTCTGCAGTTACAGCTTAGTCATACATTTCTGTCAGCTAGACATGAAGGACCAGACCTGGGCGATGCTGAAGAAGTCAAACATTGAAGGATACCATGTTTATCACTGTGTCGAACAATGGGAAACGCCATTCCTCACTCCCACATCAAACTTTGAAACCACCGGTTCAAAGTCAATACTAGAAGGGCCATAATATTTAATTAATTGCCATTACCCAGGATTCCCCCTGCATTGAATCTCTTGTGAATAGGTATGTGGAGTTGATGATACCTCCTGTAACAGCTCTGCTCTATTCAATGATTTAAATAAGGGCATTCAGTACCTTACTTTCAGAACATGGGCAGTACTTTATACTTTAATTTGATCCTCTATTTATTGTTCACCGTGTGAATAGAGCAGAGACGGTTTTAAATAGGGTAGGAGGAGGGCTAATAAAACATGTCTAAACGGCGAGAAGAAATGACTATACCTGCATGGTCCTGAAGAGCACATGCTTAGCCTTTTCAACCCATGCACATTATGAGTTTTGATAGTTGAGACAGGGCCAACCTCTGGAACATACATTTTAGCTAAATCAATTGGCATGGAAGTTATTTGCACATGTTTTCTTATTTAAACTGGAGGATAAAGTAGCACATTAAGACCAGGGGAGTTTAACCGGATTTCTTCATACATGTAGCATGTCTTTTTGAGTACTGATAACCTGTGCAAGGCCCCTGTTTTACCACCAGAGGTATAAAGTTGTAACTGTTCATTTTTAAGTGAAATCGTGGATATCTCGCACCGAGATATCCACCAGGTATTTAACAATAGACCACTTATAAAGGGGATACATTTTGGAATAACTTGTAATGACTTATCAACCTTATACCTAGGGGTAAAATGGACGCCCTTGCGTTTATAAAAGAGCCCCCACAACCGTACTGAAAAATCTGAATCAATCAATTTGCAGGCATTCAATTCAACATTGCCTCCTTGTCATGGGATTTTATATCAACGATTGCTGTGATTTCATAGTGTGCTTGAAAGGAGTGATTTATTAAATCCATCCCAATTTTCAAACCAGTGTAGCTGCATGCATGTGTGTTTTGGTAAATGTGGGAATTAAGACCAATTCATTTCGGTCTTCAGTTTGTATGTTGATGTTTTTGTTTGCTATAGATGCCATCACCTGCCGTATACCTTTCAGTGCTTTCATTTTACAGAAAATGAAAAATATGTATTTAAAACTGTTGGCATTGCTTTAACCTTTACTATAGTTGTTGAACACTGGTAGTGGGGGGTCTTTTTGTAGTATCATTTTTAATAACTTTGGTACATTATGAAACATATGGATGTTTGACGTTAAAGGTCATGTCAACCTGGCCTACTAGTGACCCCTCTAGCACCATTCAGACCTCAATATTGGTCTATCCCACTGCTAAAATAAGGTTCTTATTTAACATTTTAAATGTATAGCTTTGAACAGATTTGTACAATGCCGAGGTGCAATAACTTATTTTAAAAATGGAGGATGTGAACTCTTGTTAAAAAGTGACATTAAAAACAAAAGAAACTAGCTTCTCAAGTAAAGCTCTATAGAGCAGCCTTCTGCTTCCTGGACTAAGCAGCAGACACTAATACTTAGAGGGCTGGGTTATCCAGCCAACAATAACCATTAGGTTATTAAAGAAGCATCGATTTAACAGAAAGTTGTCTTTCACTGTACCATATACTACTGGACATTATGGTTACCTTTACTTGAATGAATTTAAGAGACATCCAAATTAATTCTACTCACCTTCCTATGAGATGGTGCTTGGTTTGTGTTGTACTTGAAAGTATGGTTAGAATAAAACAAATGTGAAGACAGGCAATTATATAATGACTTGCAAATAAGTTTATTGGTCGTCAGATTTGGGAATATCACTGAAGCACAGACTGGAAATGATAAGGTAGATGTACTGTTCACCTCACTTGTGTGATGAGGTGTGTAGCATGCACTAACATCAGATGTTGGGGAGAAGCCATTCAAGAAAATCGACCGATAGAACGTCCATGACAAACGAATAATACAGAGAGCTACATCAGAGCTTGTTTGGCTGCATGATCTCTCAAATGGAGAAATGTCAACCAAAGAATATACTACTTGGTAATGACAAAGCAGTAGTTGGGACTTGGGACTGAATGAAAAATTGATATGAACGCCCCCCAAAAAATGGAGACTGAGACGAAAAAAAAAATACGGTGAAAAATGTGCCACAGTACAGTTTTTACAAGTTACTTTACACTTATGCAAATATATAAAAGTCTTGTTCCCAACATGTTCCTGTCAAGTCTCAGCACTCCGGCGAGCCGCGTTGCCTCTAGTTTGCCTCATCCTTTGAAGCTTCGTCAAAGTTCTCAACCAGATCTGAAAGAAAGAGTCAATTGGTTTAATTTGGGACCAAGTGGAAATAAGACCTGCACTACTCTCATCTAAAATAGGCCCAGATTATGTTACAGGTCCCTGAACATGTTTCAGAAACATGTTGATGTGAAACGTAATACGGGGTGTAATCCAACCCCCACCCAGGGCCGCTGTACCCCCGGTCTGAGGATTATGATGGTTCAGAATTTGGGGGGGGGGCCTCACTACTACTGCAGACAGCTGTACAAATGTTCACACGGGGATACCAGAGATTGGCCTAAATTGCTCAATGAAATATTAGCAATCTACCATCCCACTTATATTCTTTGGGGGTGAGGGGGGAGACGGAGGGTTAACATGGAAACAATTCAAATCGTCTCGAAAACACAAAAATTCACAGCAGGAACAAAAGGAATTTGACTCCAATTACACCATAAAAGCGATTGCAGTTCACCATGTGTCACCGGCTTCAAACGTTTCCTTGTGGAAAAAAAAAATGTCACGTGTGGAGTCATTTGTAACATTTGCGCAAACTTTGGTTTCAGGAAAAATGAGTACTTGGAAAGGTTGGGATAATTATGATAGCAACCTCATGCGTCTGGCCTGTTTTCTCTACAAAAGAAAAGCAAACTTGGTTTGGGAAAATCCAAACACTGGAGACGAGTTTCAGACATTAACCCTGAAGCCCGTCGTAATCGCCCCGTTGATGGATTCCCTTATCCACGCACTCCGCAAATCAAAAGAAAATCAAACCTGCAGCAAATTGTCCACAAGCAACAATACATCGCAAGATGCGGGCCCATTTGTAAACAGTCAAAAGCATAACATGGAATGAATCGTAGAATTCAAGATGAATTTAAAACATCTACTGCAAAATGTGCAGGAACAAAGTGAGCCCTAAAATCTGTAGACCATATTATAATATTGTTTGGAAAACATCAAACTTTAGAATTATTCATGTTTTTAATATAATAAGTCTTAAGTCGATATTAATAAAAAATGCTTTTAAGATGACATTTTGAATGAAAATGACAGTCGTAAATTTCGAACTGACCTGGAACGTCATCGTCTTCCTCCTCTACTTCTGCGATTGGTGCGTTTCCATCTGAAGCTGTAAGAACATCAAAGAAGCGTTACAAAATATTTTGAACAGCCATTTCATTTATTTTCTACTGCTGAAGACCACACACACACACACACACACACACACACACACACACACACACACACACACACACACACACACACACACACAACTAATTAAAACGCAGGGAGCGGCTTACACCTCATTCATCTGTTAATTAAATGCTACTGCCATCACTGGAAAACTCAACACCACCACTTCATGGATCCACACTTTACAGCCAAGACATCCACTGGTGACCCTTGTAAAAGCACTTAGCCCTTCCCAGCCAATGCAGCACCATGCGCTAGGGCTCCGGGGCTCCCACAGTGCACCTCACTGACCTTGTTTGGGGAGGGCCTCGGCTAGTCTCCGTAGGCTGGTCAGGCTGTCGGCGCCCAGCTGGTTCAAGATGCTGGGCAGCATCTCTGTCAGCTGCTTGTTCTCCGCGTGGCCGGTGATGGTGAAGGTGTTGGCCGCCAGGGAGGCCTGGACTTTGGGGTTGTTGAAGTGGATCACTGTTCCCTGGTTGGTGAACATGTTAACCTGCAACACGACAAGAACGACATCTCGTTATTTTCCAAACACACGACATTTACGTCGCTTCGGGTGGGCGACCGGAACGAGGCGAGGGCTGAAGGGGAAACCTGCCCACCTCTTCGATGCCGGAGATATTGTTGACGCCAAGCTTCTTTAAGGAGAACTGCAGCTTCTTGTCGTCGGCGGTCGCTGTCCTGTGCACGACCTTCTTCTTCCTGCGAGCACTGCCCTGTTAAGAGAGGGAAGGTTACAAAAGTCGGTGAGAACGGAACAAGCAGACGGTCTGTTTTCCTTTGTCAAACATAGCCCGACATTTCAAAATGAAAGCCGGTTATGCTATAGTTGCAAGGAAACACGCTGGAATAAGACCCTGAATGAGAAAGGACGAATCATTGGTGGGGACGGTGAGGGATGCCTCCTTCCAGGGAGGGGTAGGAGTGCAATGGGTGCAATTGGTGCAGTATTATGATAGTCTTTCATGTAGATCATATGCATGCGTAATAGTGATGGGAATCTATGGAGCCATCATTGGAGCTCACCTCCTGGTATTACACATGAGTATTTACAATTGTTTAAAATGAGTGCAGAATGGCTGAGTCTATAGACAGATCTACAATAGCAAATTTTCCTTTGTCAAGCGTAGCCTGACATAATGTCAAGTGACCCACGAGCTGAACTGGGATGTCACAAAGGCCAGTGAAGGGGCCACTACAAAAGATTGTCCACGTTCTTCAGCCTTCACATAAGATTTCAAAATGATATTCGGATTTTTCATTCTATTTGGACAAAATCAATATTATAAAACAAAATTACACAATGGCAATTGATCCATCATAGGTAGTGTTTTCCACTGCATGCAGCACGTCACGTTCATCCAACACGTACCTTTCCGCCGATGCGAACCTGTGCCTGAAGTTTGGCGAGTTTTTCTGGATTCATGATCGTGTCTTTCATCTGGAAATGACAGTTACGCATGCGTCACTGGAGCTTCTCACAAGAGTCACGGTGATCCAAGTGTCCGTATACACTTGGATTAGCCATACTCGCAATTCTGCTCGTAAGAACTTGACGGAACATGCAACATTGCAAGGTTACGACAGAACATATGAAGCACTTTCTACTCTACTTTTTAAAAGGGACGTTTTTCAAGAACGCAAGAGGAACAGGCCACCAGATCGGACGCCGGGGAACAAGGCTCCCCACGGGGAGGTTAGGCCTACACATGTCATACACACTCCTCTGCTGTCAAGTGTGCCATGCCCCGATGTGCCAACTAAAGCACAAACCCCTAGCAACATTTATAACAAACAACCTTAACGGATGGCATGTGTATGATCAAAAGCATTGAACTGGCCCACAAGTGACCCGTGAGGTTGGGATTTCAGATCTAACAGAGGCGGCTGGTTAGTGTTGCGCACAATGCTCTGTGATCAGACCCGCACACACACACAATACGGCGTGCTGCATGCTCAGCAAACATAGATAGCCACCAAGGCAACACCCATAAACTCTCTCACACACACACACACACACACACACCACACATGCGATCGGCGATAGTGTGGGTGTGGCGGCCAACGACCAGGGGAGGCTGAGGGGAACTTCCTCCGTTTGCCTGCTTTGAGACTGTAACGTCAAAACAATAGAGGAAACGTGGGGGACACAATGTAGCCTCCTGCCCCAGCCGTCATACTTTAGCAGCCCTGGCTAGCGATTCAATGAGCCATCAAGGGCTCAAGTGAATGAAGTCATGGGAGGTTACCTCAGTTATTAGTAGATCCTCACAACGCGTTAAGTAATATGTTGCCCATATACAAAGCATTGTGGACATAAACTAACGCTAACTTTAGCCTCTTTGGCAGCAGATCGTCGGGCCCGAGTCTCATTATTTTTAACAGATAGTTCACCACACGCAGGGTTTACCTTTCTTCAGAATTACACAGAGAAATTGGGCTTTTCGATTCAACGCGTACCGTTAAATTTGAATAAGAAACAGGGATGCAAATAGGTAGAAATAAGCGCTTCACTAACCTGTGGTATATTAGTACCAGGCACACGCGGGGAGCAAGATGGAAGTGGGAGAGGATGGCGGAAGTGACGTAAGTAGAAGAAGGTGCCCAAGAAAAAAAGCGATTCTATGAAAGTTTGTCAATGTGTATTTGAAATTAATGTGTTTCAAAATGTACATCTGAAAAACCAATTGACCACAATTTATAAGCACATTTCTATTCACCAAAAGCCTGCATAAATGATCTTATTGTCTGCCAGTGCACAGTGTGTGTGTGTGTGTGTGTGTGTGTGTGTGTGTGTGTGTGTGTGTGTGTGTGTGTGTGTGTGTGTGTGTGTGTGTGTGTGTGTGTGTGTGTGTGTGTGTGTGTGTGTGTGTGTGTGTCTGTGGTAGAGAGTCTAACACATTGAACAGTAGGCCTTTGTTTTATAAGATACAGAATGCATGTGAACATAATGGATGTGCGTTTGAGTCCCTGATTGCCACTGATTTCATTAAGTAAATATGTACCCTCTACTGTTGCAATCATTGTGAATAAACCATCTGAACTGCATGCTAAAATATGTACCTCCAAATTGCAACCAGGATGAACCCTAGAGTTTTGCTGCAACAAGCAAGATCATGTTCTTGAAGTCGTAGCATCTATACAGGTTAATCTCAATAAAGTTAATTCAATTTTAATAATTCAATTTAAAAAGTGAAACTCATATATTACATTGATTCATTCCAAAAGTGAAATATGTCAAGCCTTTATTTGTATTGATCTTGATGATCATTGTTTACAGCTCATGAAAACTTTAAAATTCAGTGTCTCTGAAAATTTGAATATTTATAGGACCAGTAAAAAAAAAATTTTTGATACAGAAATGTTGACCCTCTGAGAAGTATGTTCTCGTATATGCACTCAGTACTTGGTTGGGGCTCCTTTTGCATGAGTCAGTCAGCATGTGGCTCTGTGGGGGTTATGGAAGCCCAGCTTGCTTCGATAGCGGCCTTCAGCTCGTCTGCATTGTTGGGTCTTGTGTCTCTCATCTTCCTCTTGACAATACCCCATTCATTTTCTATGGGGTTCAAATCAGGCGAGTTTTCTGGCCAATCAAGCACAGTATCCTATGGTCCTTAAACCAGGTGTTGGTACTTCTGGCAGTGTGGGCAGTTGTCAAGTCCTGCTTTAAAATGAAATCAGCATCTCCATAAAGCTTGTCAGCAGAAGGAAGCATGAAGTGCTCTAAAATGCCCTGGTAGACAGCTGTGTTGACTTTGGACTTGATAAACACAGTGGACCAACACCAGAAGATCATGTCTCCGCAAATAATCGCTGACTGCGGAATCTTCACACAACTTGGATTCTCTGCCTCTACATTCTGTCTCCAGACTCTGGGACCTTGATTTCCAAATGAAAAGAGCGACAGAACACTGTGTGACAGACCAGTTCTCTTAGCCTAGGTAAGACGCTTCTGACATTTTCTCTGGTTCAGGAGTGGCTTCACACGAGGAATGCGGCAGTTGTAGTAGTCCATGTCCTGCACATCTGTGCATGGTGGCTCTTGATGCCCTGACTCCTGCCTCACTCCACTTGTGAAGCCCCCACATATTTTTGAATAGCCTTTGCTCGACAATCCTCTCAGGGCAGTAGTTATCCCTGTTGTTGCTTGTGCACATTTTTCTACCCCACTTTCTCCCACAAGTCAACGTTCTATGAATACGCTTGGATACAGCTCTCTGTGAAGAGACAGCTTCTTTGGCGATGACCTTTTGAGGCTTAGCCTCCTTGTGGAGGGTGTGAAAGACTGTCTTCTGCACAACTGTTAAGCCAGCAGTCTTCCCCATGATTATGAATCTCTGATATGGAGATTCAGGAGATCCCTGGTGCGGAGGAGGCCCTAACCACCAGGACGGACCCCCCAGACCTCGCCCATGTCTTCAGAAGTGACTAAGATGCATGCAATGGGGTCATGGTTCTGCTGGCTAGCTGCGTGACGCCCCACTGCCGTGCAGCGGGGAATCAAACCAGTGACCCCCGACCGCTCCAACCGCTAAGTTGAATGACTGCAGCCGTACGGGTCGGCGAATGATTGCTCTCTTTAGGGTTTCGTGAGGGAGGATTGACCATAGAGGACCCATGTCAACTCCATTACACAAGGAGCATTGAAGCATAGATACAAAATTGTAATCCCCTGAAATTATTTAGGCCGGCCTTTAAAGTGCTCACTGTGTGGTAATGAGGGCTTGAACGGTGGTGGGGGTATTTGATGGAGACCTGCATTGCCAGTGGAGCTCCCCTATTGGTAGAAGTTTGGTATTAAACTGATTAAAATAGGTATGCCTCTTTTGACTCCCAGAACTACAAATGTGAACAAATATGTTCTTGGAATATTATAGTTCTTTCAATTGATTATAGCCATTCTCGCTGTACCAACCGCACAACAAGACTTATACTTGTATGCTGTTCATGGGTTCCCCCCCACAGACCTTCATCTCTGTACATCGACAGAGTCCTGCTCCCAAAGCAATAGATTATAGAGCATTAAAGGTTATACGATTTGAGAGTTGTAAAGTGGGAGCAGAAAAGAGTCAAGGAGAGCAAGTTTATAAAACTACAACAACTTGGAAATTGAATTAACTAAACCATAACACAAAAAAATGGCCCAATGATTTTGTGTATTTCACTCATTATTGGCGGACGGGTGTTTTGCGCCATTTCTAGCAACAAAGAATCAAATAATAGCTCTTGGATCGTAGCTTTAAGTTAAGGCTATCATTAGTAATGTAGAAGGGAATATTTCTGACAATAAATGTTATAAACACTGCTGGGCTCAAAAGGGTATGGGTGTCATGGCAGACATACCAGGAGGAACAACCACAAGGTAACTGGGAATGTTTTTTGGATGATGGCATGTTCATTCCAGCAAACATTACACTGAACCGGATTCAAATTCACCGCCCTGCGTCCTTTATTTGGAGGAGCCCAGAAAAGCCACCTAGGTGGAGTGTGGCAGCTACCAAGCTAGCAAAGGTCGGACGACAAAGTCACAACCCTTCTCGGTTTTGGCACTCCAATGGTGGAATGTGCTCCATGCCGATGTCAGGACTGCAGAGTCGCTCGCAGCTCCGGCCAGCGACTCAAGATTCACGTGTTCAGAGTTCACCTGGACTCTTCATAGACTCTCCCCTTACCCCCGCCCCCCCCCCAACCATCTCTTCTACTCCCTTACTCTCCTAAAAACACCCCTCTTCCACACTTTTTGCATGTTGGTTTGTCCTGGAGCTTAATGTTTGCACTTATTGTATGATGTACGTCCTGACACCTAAAAATAGTACTTAGTGTCGTGTAGAATATATCCTTGCTTTATTTGTTGTTTACAGGAAATGGGTTAACCTAGCAATCGTAAGTGCTTTGCACTTAGTTCATCCTTACTGTCCCGACAGAGGTATGTAGTTTTTCTTTCTTCTGACAGATGTACTTATTGTAAGTCGCTTTTCTAGGAAAGCATTTTCTAAATCTAAATGTACCTAAGTGGTGTGTGTAACGCAAACGTTGCTGCAGTAACGCCCAACACAATGGAGAGAAAAAGGGCCGCCAGCAGCATGGCATCACGCTACCATTGGAAATTTAATTACCTAAACCATAACACAAAAAAATGACCCATTGTTTTTCACATGTAAGTCACATGTACTTGTAAACACAGGTCTCAAGGTCCTCAGTGTATACCTGTAGCCATCTTTGAGCAACATGCCAAACTCTTTATCTGTTCCTCAATGACCTGTATCTCAGGTAATTTGGATGAATGCCTTTAAATGAATAGGTGAATAGAAAACAATTAATCATACATGGCAGTGTTAGCTGGGAAGACATGTGGGCTACCACATGTGTTGTGAAAAAAGAACTTGGAAACCTTGATGCTACATACTTGGGAAGAGGGCAGAAGGTAATTAGTCACAATTGGGAATCTGCATCCAAAGTGGTGCCAATACCTCCTAGGGGCATTTCCAGTTCCCAGAAATGCATTTGGAGATTTGCAATTCTTGAAAGAGTATTTCTTTGGGTTGGAGTGGGCACATATTCATTTTCTCACAAATGCTATTGGAGATGAATACGTGAAAGTTGGATTTTGTTTTCCTGCTAGGGGTTTACCCTATGAGCCATATGATTCAACAGTTTCAAGAGTTTGATATATTGTGTCATACACTTTTAAATCATTGAGAGCCTCCCCGGAGTCAATCTTGGGGGGGGGGGGGGGGTGTTCTCAATGTGATTGCCAAGAGCGACCAGCGGATCCACCGCAGTATCAGCACCAGGTAAGGACGAGGCGGTCGACCTACCTGGAGGAATAGCTGAAGAGAAACCAGCTCTTATTTCATGACTACACAAACATAAATTACTGTGATATGAACTTAAAAATTGGGAATTGTCGATGGCCGGTCGATCTCTCTTTGTCATTTCAAGGCCGTATCATGTTTTCGTTCAAACCATCGTTCTCCTTCTTATTAGTGTATCCTATTAAATATGGGGAACAGTATTTGTGCTATACATTTACTAACGCAATAATTCATTGACGAATGTATTTATTGTTTGTCATTCTATCGGTCGATATTTCCACAATTTAAAATTATGCCCACAACAACATATTTTCTAGAGATTGGATTTAAAAGCGTTCTACCGTTCGACCTTTTATTATGACAAACAGCCTATTTTGCTATCGATAGCCTATTAAAGCTAGAATATAAGGAAAACGGAACCAATAATGAAATGAATGATGGCTGAAATTGTTTTAAAAGTGACAAAAATACAAAAATTCGACACGACACGACAGAACTGTTCATAATGCAATTCCACCACTTCTCACTATGCAGGCTTATGGTGTTGAGAAGAACTCACAGAACGCAAATAGCTGATCAATACATTCACTGAAATAATTAACATTATTCTTGATCGAATAGTCTGTGACTCTGTGAGGGCCTATGGGTTCCGTTCAACACGATATAGGCCTCATCCCGTGTCCCCCAGGGCCTCATTTAGTTGATGTTAAATGCTCTCAGTCAGGGATATAACCAGGGAGCAGGAGGCTGGGTACAGCAGCTAAGTGGTTCCCCGATACTCCGTGTGGGCACGACACCCCTCCGATCGCAGAGGGGAATTTAAGAGCACTTTGTGGTGGTTTAGTACGCATGTCAGCCCACGATCCTCCTCATCTACTCATCTCCTCCTCTCCTTATCTCCATGGTGGCGACAACTCAGGACTGGCTCTGTGGCACGTGGCGGTGTGGAGGGTGTAGGACTTAAACAATGCTCTGGATTGTGATATGCCATATGGACTAGGGCCACAACATGTTTATTTTCAATTCTTATATTATAGGCCTATTGTTTATTTAGCGATGGACGTGGTTAAATATTCCATAACAAAAACTTAAATCTATTCTGAGTAAACGCACACCTCATAAAGGCCTAACTACTAAACCTAGCCTACTGTTCATAACCCGTTACGATGTCTGTTTAAAAGGTAATTATTTGGTGGATTCAATGATGAGGATAGGATTTAATACACGTTATTATTAAGTAACAATCGGATGTTCTTTCATGATCAAAGGAAAGCATCCGATATCAAATTCTTCCGCTGTATTCTGTTTCCCTTTTTTTTTTACGTTAGGCCTACTTATAATATTATAAAAAAACATACTCTAACAGGCAAACAATCCAAGTAACGGTTAGCCAATAGCGGCGCTTATTCGACATAAGCAAATAATATAGCAGATAATTTGACATTTACTTGAGCGTAGCGTAGGCCCAAACATTTCGTTCTCAATGTTTATTTGAAAGATTTATATTCAATCCTCATATTCAATCTTTAAACCACTGATATCGCTATGTAAACACACTTAGTAAAGTAAAGGAAAAACATGTATCGACTTTAATATATAAGCAGCCCATGTGAAGTAGGCCAGAGGGCCTTCAGACATCAGCTCCCATCATGTAGGCCTACCCTAAGTTATTTCATTATGGCACAAATATACCGCTAGATGGTGCTGATGAGGTTTCATAAAGGTCAGCTTATAACCTGATTCACCAGGAGTAGCCAAACCCTGCGGTGTGTGAGTGTAGGCCTTTGCTCCGATACATGTAGGCCTACAGCCTTATTCATATGGGCGCAGGTCGAAATTCTGGGGCTTATAGGGTCCTTTACGTGCCGCATTTAAGCTATGTCATTGCTAGGCTAATTATAGGCCTACAGTTTGTATGTTACTTCGTTTATGAAGACATGGCAATATGCCGAGACAAATGTTTCAAGATCGTGCCAGAGGCCTATACCATCAAGAACAGCTCATTGTTGCTGAGATTCCTTGGTTTCATTGGATAAGCCTATTATTTAATTTTGAACAAAATAGGTTTTATTTTCTTCGTACCATCAATAATATCTTATACGGACTATAATTCGAGTCATATTGGGAGGGTTGGTCTAGTAGGCCAATAATATAGCCTATAGCATTAACAAGAGTCATTAAAGTATTGATTTGAATGAACGGTTTAAGCAACCAACAGGACAACATATTGGACCAATGTCTTCTACCCTTACCAGTGGATGAATTAGCCAATGGCCCAATTTTACGTTATATTCGATATATTTATAACCAAGATGTAGGCTATATTAGGCCTATTTCACACGATGAAATAAAAAAGTGAATTTATTTATTTTGTCATATTTTGGAACCCTAGGCTTTATTAACGCATATTCAATAACTACCACTAGTAATGGAGGAGGTGTCAGTTGAACCCCACCTTTCGTTTACCGTGCAGTGAGGGAGTGAGGCCCGCGAGGCGGCAGCTCTGCGGGACCCGGGACTGAGGCGTTAACAGTTCCCTGTTCCCCGTGAGGACGGCTGGATCATCCGGAGGTTACCCAAACCCGTGTGTGAACGGGATGTCTCTAAATACAGGTCATAACGATGGCATGATATAATTCCGAATTTATTTAGGTAGTAATAATTGTATGTGTTAGGCTACATAGGGGCCTATTAGCCTGAGAATAAAAGGATTCAATATTAACTGAAGAAATTAAATAGGCCTACATCGGCCAAAATCAAACGAATTACACTATTATTGACCACAAAAGCCTCACCAAACTTCGGAAACCACTCGCGTTTAATTTCCCCCTTTCTATATTTTTCCTCGTTGTCTCCCTTTTTTCCTCCACATCCCTGATGACGCTCACCGACCATGTGATCAGAGGGTCGGTATAAAGCCCCACAAGAGATCCGCCCTTTCTACGATTCAGATGTGGCCCTTTTCAGACCACCCCATTCATCCCAGACCCTTGGATCTCTCGTGAGCTGGGCGAACAACACATATGGAAGTGGAGAGGAGAAAGGAGACGTCTCTTACCGCCGGCGACCCCCGCTCGACGCGCAGCCCCCCCTCCCAGGACCTGAAGTAGGAGGACCGGCTGTGAGTCCGCACCTCTCTCGATCCTCGCCGTTTGCCCTGGACCACATCCCAACGCGCGGGAGCCATGACTCTGAGCTCCGAGATGTCGGATGCTTCTCTCCTGTCGGAGGAGACGGATATCGATGTGGTGGGTGAGGGGGAGGATGGGGATACGCGCTCCTACGTGGACGAGGGCTCGGACCTGCAGGACGGCCTCATCCTATCCGGGTCCCCGCCTTGCACGGACAGCTCCTCTTCCCGGGACTCCTACAAGCCAGTGAGTAAGAACACGCTGGTGAAGCCACCTTACTCCTACATCGCCTTAATCACCATGGCCATCCTGCAGAGCCCCAAGAAGCGCCTCACGCTGAGCGAGATCTGCGATTTCATCAGCGGTCGATTCCCGTACTATCGGGAAAAGTTCCCCGCCTGGCAGAACTCCATTCGACACAACTTGTCCCTGAACGACTGTTTCGTGAAGATACCCCGGGAGCCAGGGAATCCCGGGAAGGGGAACTACTGGACCCTGGATCCAGAGTCGGCTGATATGTTTGACAACGGCAGCTTTCTGAGACGCAGGAAACGCTTCAAGCGGCAGCAGGCGCAGGACCTGCTGCGGGAGCACGGGGGCTTTATGGCCAACGCCGCCGCGTACGGCTATGGACCCTACGGGTACGGGGTCCAGCTGCAGTCCTACCACACGCACTCTGCGCTTTTCGCCTTTCAGCAGCAGCAGCAGCAGCAGCAGCAGCAGCAGCAGCAGCAGCAGCAGCAGCAACAGCAGCAGCGACAATCCAGACACTCACACACGGGAACCATTATCCCCGCTCCGTCCCTGATGCCTGCCACCACTGACCTGGGGAGGACTAGGTTTTACCCCCAGCTGAGCCCGGGTCTGAGCCCGGGTCTGCAGACCACCGGGTCCCCCGTGCAGAAGGCCGGCTCCCAGGTGCAGCGGACGCCCTTCTCCATAGAGAGCCTCATCGGGGGTTCCCCGGGTCCAACCAACTCATGTGCCTCGCGGACTTCTGGGGTGCCAGTGCTGCCATCCTCGCTGACCCCTCGGTCGAGCGGCCTGCCCGCGGGCGTCCATCCCGGAACCGTTCTGCACACGGTGGTGGAGAACTTTCCCAGCAGAATAGTGAACGGTGCTAATCATGGCTGTTAATTTCATAACTCTTTTTTTTTCTCAAGAAAAACAAAAACAAAAACCCAAAAGCCCCCCTCTCTGAAGGTAGGATTATTTTTGTATGTTTGATTTGATAGAACGCAGCTGAATGACGGACATAAAAACACTAGTCGTGCCTATATTCATGCTGTATAAAAGAGATCTATTTATGTTCAGACTCGTTGGGTTCTGACGTTGCTCCCCCAGTGTATGATTGGTCTCAGTCTCCGCCTAGGCGTCTCAGGACAACCACTTATTAATCAGGTGATCGATCATCATGTTTGGAGGGGAAAAAAGCAAATGTATTTGTGTCAAACACATTGTTTTTTTAGTTTCACAAATCAAAGGTTTTTTTTATTCGTTTGATTTGTACTTTGTAAACGGGGGACACAGAGAAAAAACGTCTTACATTTATATGCAGTGTATGTTTATTTCAGTAATAAAATATTGTACATTCTTTGGAGAGTATTGTGTAATTGAAGTGTGATATTTTTACACTATTTGTTTTTCAATAAGAATAAATATCGTTTTTCAAAAATCTCAGTTTGGAAACAAGCTTATTAACCGGGAAAAATAGCTAGTTTATCTAAATGTTTGAAATGAGAATATTATTGTCTAAAGATCTGAATAAATTAAAGCTAGGTTGTGTGATTAGAAATGTCATTATTTATAAGCTATTTCGAATATAGTTGTAATATCAAAACAAACAAAGTAAAGTAAAACAAAGTTATTCGACCGTATTACACAATATTAAAGAAGTAATGGAAGTAATACAAGTTTGCGTGCATTTGTGTCTGTGCGTGCGTGCGTGTGTGTGTGTGTGTGTGTGTGTGTGTGTGTGTGTGTGTGTGTGTGTGTGTGTGTGTGTGTGTGTGTGTGTGTGTGTGTGTGTTGTGTGTGTGTGTGTGTGTGTGTGTGTGTGTGTGTGTGTGTGTGTGTGTGTGTGTGTGTGTGTGTGTGTGTGTGTGTGTGTGTGTGTGTGTGTGTGAGGGAGAGAGAGAGCGAAAGAGAGAGAGAACAAGAGTAGGTTAATGTGTATCCAATTAGGTAGGCCTCATTTAAAATGTCGACCTGTTCAAACTATAATATAGGCCTAGATAATGTTTTAAAAGTGGCTCATTTGCTCTTCGACGAAAATAGCGTGTGCACCTGCAAGCACACGGACATGTGTTGACCGCTGCAAGGTGTGTCGTGCGAGGGTTATTTTAGCATGGAGGCCTACAACTTTTCTTAAACGAGACAAGACGGCTTCTTATTGAAACTGGTCTTCAAACGTTTCATTACCCTTCACTATTTGAAATGAAAAACAACCCCAAGCACACCTATATGCTTCACTGCACCATTCAGAAGGGCCTTGCTCCTGTACAAGCAGCAGGGTTATCTCAAAGGATGAGGGCCAAACATAAAATGTATACCGTTAATTAGCCTAGAGCGACTCCGAGCCACCATTCTCTTGCCATTATAACCAAGATCAATAACATTAATATATCTACCAAGACCTAATAAAGATTACAGACCCAAACAATAAAACCAATTGGCTGATAACCAATACCCGGCCCACGGCCCCGTTAGAAGAGCCTCTATTGTGGGAACAGTAACCCGGTGGTGTGATGGCCGTCCCACCCAGAGGCCTGCAGGCCGGGCTTCCGTGACAAGGGATGTGTCCCTCCCGCCGTCTGCCCAGGCCCCGCTGGTTCAAAGGGGAGCGTGCGTAGTAGACTCAATCCCCGCGGCGCGCAGAGCCGGTTCACTGGGCCACGGGAGGACAGCGATGGCGTGATGATGTAACACGCAACACACGAGAGGGGTGGGGTGGGGGGGAGAGAGAGAGAGAGCGAGAGAGAGAGAGCGAGAGCGAAGAGAGAGAGAGAGAGAGAGAGAGAGAGAGAGAGAGAGAGAGAGAGAGAGAGAGAGAGAAGAGAGAGAGAGAGAGAGAGAGAGAGAGAGAGAGAGAGAGAGAGAGAGAGAGAGAGAGAGAGAGAGAGAGAGAGAGTCACACACACATGGAGACAGGGTGTGCGTGCGTATCGTCTCCATGGTGCGTATGGGGAGAGAGATTGTGTGAGCGAGAGCGGAAGAATGAGGTCAAAGCGGGCCTATATGTTTACAAATGCAGAGAACATACAAATAGGCCTACAGTTGGAAATAGAGGAAACACCGTCGTCATAAGACGTGTAATGTATCGCTGTCTAGTTTGGAATGATTTATGGAAGATAAAATTATATTTGAATGAAAAGGTCCATAAGACCATTATTATTATTATTATTATTATTGGCCTGCAGAGCCAACGCAGCTTAACGCCAATTAGCAGCAATTACTTACTGGGATGATTGTTTGCACACACGAAGGGATCCACACTGAGCCTAAATTTAACCGTGTATTGCTAATCTCGTGTACCTGACCATCACAGGTCTATGCATTGATCAGTATCTCTCGTTTTATCTTTTTATAGCGTGCGTAATATGCGCTTGGCAAGCTACAAGACACAAAGTCGTTTAAACGGGTAGGCCTAATGGCTAAGAAAACAAATTGAAATTGAAATATTCTAATATATGGTCTAATGCTGACATTACACATTAATATGATATTTCTAATTCTACAGTTATAAATAAAACCGTAGGCTACCAAGGATCATATTCACACTACTATTACAAATATTAGTAATATTAATGATAGCAGAAATAATAACGATACAAAGAACAACAAGCGTCATCATAATGATAATAATAATTATATAATAGCCTGTAATATAATAATATATATAGGCTATATATACAATGCATAATATAATATCTAATGTTATTTTTATTATATATTGAAGGATCGAATTAATGTTACACACGTAAGAAAATAATATTATCCATGTAACATGTTATCAATAAAATAAGACGACGGATTTTTAAGGTCAGATATAGCCTCGAATTACAGCCAATTCCTCGGCTAGTTAAAGCGGACTTGTGAAAGCCGTCCACTGAACGAGCTGTGTTTATGAGGCAGCAGAATGTAAAGGCGTACCAAGTTCTCCAACAGTTATGAAAGGCTTCTGATGAAATGTCATGGATCATGCGGGCATTAGGGTTCTTGAGCATGACCGAAGCTCTGCAGTTTGAGGTTGATCCGACGGGTCACAGGTCACGAGGAGCGAGGTTAAACCAAACACTCAGCCAATAAAAGGGCCTGCAGGGCTCTGGGTTAACCGTCTTATGGCGTTTATACAAATAAATAATATTGCAAAAGTCTTACGTTTTTGTTGGGGTGTTTTTAGATCAGAAGATTTGTTTATATTGATTTTACGACATTGAACAGTGTAATTTGTATTGTAGAAAATTATTACAATACAGATAAATTTGAAGCTATAAAAGATTTGCGTATTGAAGTTGGGATTGGGAAACTAATTGCTTGACGTTTCAATGTGCCGTATCTAACTCAATGGATAAAAGAAACATAGAGTCTATTGATCTTGAATAAATTATTCAATCGGATACGAAAATAGGCCTAATCGCTGAGGTAAAGGCCACTATAGCATATTTTCCTGCATTGATGTTCTATCAATAATCGATAAAAATTCGAATCTACCCATCTATCCGTCTATCCGTCTGTCCGTCTGTCCGTCTGTCTGTCTATCTGTCTGTCTATATAGCTATCCGTCTGTCTGTCTGTCTGTCTGTCTGTCTGTCTGTCTGTCTGTCTGTCTGTCTGTCTGTCTGTCTGTCTGTCTGTCTGTCTGTCTGTCTGTCTGTCTGTCTGTCTGTCTGTCTGTCTGTCTGTCTGTCTTATCTATCTATCTATCTATCTATCTATCTATCTATCTATCTATCTATCTATCTATCTATCTATCTATCTATCTATCTATCTATCTATCTATCTATCTATCTATCTATCTATCTATCTCATCTATGTAGCTATATATCTGTCTGTCTGTCTGTCTGTCTGTCTGTCTGTCTGTCTGTCTGTCTGTCTGTCTGTCTGTCTGTCTGTCTGTCTGTCTGTCTGTCTGTCTGTCTGTCTGTCTGTCTGTCTGTCTGTCTGTCTGTCTGTCTGTCTGTCTGTCTGTCTGTCTGTCTGTCTGTCTGTCTTTCTGCCTGTCTATCTGTTTGCCTGCCTTTCCGTCTGTCTATTTATCCATCAATCTATCTCCCTGTTAATGCTAAGCTTGTGTTAAAATACAATCCATAAAATAAAGTGATCGTTGCCAATTATACAACTTAAAACAAAGAATTATAAAGTGCTTAAGCTCACTAGTCTACTACTATTACAAGTAGTACTATATAGTAATACTATAACTATTACTATAACTTTTACTACTTCCACTGCTACTACTAAAACTACTACTACTTTGATTAATTATAGTATTATTACTACTACTACTACTACTATGAATAATACTATAATTATTACTTCTACTATTAGTTCCAACTACTTCTATGACTTATTTATAAACAATAGGCCTACATTTAATAGCAATAATACATCTAATAATAATAACAAATAATAATACAACTAACAATAATAATAATAATAATAATAATAATAATAATAATAATAACAACAAAAGCATAAAATAATACTCATTATAATAATGATAATAACAATAATAATAACACTGAATAATCTGGAATTGTGTCCCCTTTTAAACATCAGCTCCAAAAAACAAGGAAATAAACGCGCCAGAAATCACACTTCTCTGATGACGATCTCATTCAGGAAAGTAGAAGCAAGGAGCAGAAATATAACAAACAGAACCCCAGTGCAAAACCAAAAGGAAGAGGAGGGGTTAAACAATAGCATAAAGGCTGGGAGTGGATACCTCCCAGGGAGAGGCCCAATCCCTCCATCTGCTATTCAGCGTAGGGAACACTTGCAACACTTATCCGCGCTCCTTAAAGGCAGCTCCGCTTTCCGCTCCATTAAAACGTTTGGGAACTAACGCCGACCCCTGAGCGCAGCTCTAATTAGAGAGCCCCACCTCGGCTCTGCCCGGGCCCGCAGCACCAGCACCGGGCTGGGGGGGAGATCGCTCCGAGGATGGCCCCTTTGTGGAGCTCCAACTTCATCTTCCTGCTTTCATCGTTTTCTTTTTTCCCGGGTATTACATCTTTTCTTTCTCTCTGTTTCTTTCTTTTCCGGAAATTACTTTTTTCTCCATTTCTTTCTCCCTCTTCAACACTTTAGATCACTTTATACTGGGTGTTCCTTCTTTCGCCCTTTCTTTCCGATCAGGCAATTACTTACTCCTATTTTCTTTCCTCTTTTACAACGCGTTAGATCACTTTATTCAGGGCAAGCGGAACAACTCAAACCTGGCCCCCCATTTTCATTTCAAAACCTAGTGGGCTAGCAGCAGCAGCAGCAGCAGCAGCAGCAGCAGCAGCAGCAGCAGCATTATAGAAATGGCAGCGGCGAGTGTAACAGACACGTATAGCTACCGACAACCGATTGGCCGAGCTCCAGCCACAGCTCTCCCTCCACCCAAACCCGGGCCCTGAGACCCCCTACTCAGCCCCACGAACCGCAGCAGGCGTACGGGCCGGTTTCTCTTTATTAGGACGCGGGGGCTCAGGGCCCGTGTTGGAGTCGCTCTACCTCACGATCTGTGAGTTCACCCCGCCGTGAACTCACAGATCGGGGATCTGCTGAGCTGAAACTACACCATGCTGGGTCACACCGCCCCGTGCACAGCCTCTCCTCTAGTCTCCTCTCTCTTCTTCTTCCTCCTCTCTGCTCCTCTGGACATGTTTGCTTTGGCACGCGGTCCCGCTCATACAAATAGCTGCGGCGCGTAGCTTATCCATCAGGCCGCTGCAGAACGTGATGATAAAATAACAGGCGGTTTGAAACAAACCATTTGTTACAGCCCAGTGTTGTTATTCTGCCGACTTGAAACAAAGTGCAGAGGTGACCTAGGCATCCTCTACTTACGTTACATCAATAAATAGAACCAAAACCCCAGCCCAGGACCGCTCGGTCCACAGGCCAGACCGCCGGCCCCTGTGGGTTGAAAAGTCCACGTTCTGGCTCTCCCCCCCCCCCCCCCCCACCACACACACACACACACACACTGGAAGGCCCTTCAGGATCCGGGCCCCCGGCCTTGCAGCTGTGTGACGTCAACGCGGCAGCGCCTTCAGCTAGCAGCTAGCTCCCGGCATCCGGCACATCGTTAAACGTCAGTACATTAGCCTGCGTAGCGCCTAGCGCCCCGTGTAGCCCCAGAGCTGATTAGTTACATGCAACAACGCCTCTCGGTCATAAACACGTCATCGCACGGCCACGGCCTGTTCATCATTGTGACACGGGCAGGTAATGCACACCAACACCCCCCCCCCCCCCCCCTCCACACACACCGCCACACAAACCACCCACCACCAGCCCGCTGAAACAAGGCAGAGGCCGAATGTTCCCTGTGATCAGGAGCCACTCTCTCAAACCAGACAGGTATATCAATGATACGTGCGACTGGTGAGGGAAAAAAAAACATGGCGTTTTGGTGGAGGCAGACACACGGACATATTGAATGTCTCAATCTCAATAAAGACCTTTTGTGATTTGTAACTGTGTAACTATAGTCCTGCAGCTGTGTGTGTGTGTGTGTGTGTGTGTGTGTGTGTGTGTGTGTGTGTGTGTGTGTGTGTGTGTGTGTGTGTGTGTGTGTGTGTGTGTGCGTGCGTGCGTGCGTGCGTGCGTGCGTGCGTGCGTGCGTGCGTGCGTGCGTGCGTGCGTGCGTGCGTGCGTGCGTGCGTGTGTGTGTGTGTGTGTGTGTGTGTGTGCGCGTGTGTGTGTGTGTGCATGTACTGTATATGTATGTTTGCATGTGTACTGCATGTGTGTGCGTGTCGGCGCATGCATGTGTACAGTAAACCAGTGGTGCCTCTAAAGGTGAACACCCAGCGTCGCTGCGGCCCCCCATGCAGCGTCCCCCCCCCATGCAGCATCCCTTGTGGGCCGGCCTCTCCGCCCGCCGTGCTTCAACCAGCGCTAATTTCCTCCGCTAATAATGTTAGCGTTCCCTTCCCAAGTCTATATGTTCTTCAAACGGCCCCGCTGGCCCCGGACCAGCGCTCCCAGTGCCAGGAGCGGATCGACACGGCGGCTGGCGGGCGGACCGTGAGCGAGAGAACAGGGAGACGGCCGAGTGCTGAGCGTTTAAACGGTTCAATCGAGCTACCTCTCCCACTACACATGTCTTGAGTTATGGAGGGCCTGGCGGGTCTCACTCCCACCAGGAGCTGTACTGGTGGACGGACACGCTGTTAGAACTGTCCAGAGAGGGTCCCCGTATGTGGGGAGACCGATGACGAAGAGAGGATGGAAGACCCTGGGTCTGGGATTAATCCAAGAGTTGGATTAATCCAATCTTCAGGATTTACTCACGGATTTAGGTAAAGATTTAGGAAAATGCGCAACTCAAAAGTTTTGGAAAGGAGAACGGGCTAATGCCTGAGGAAAACATTTAAATACTGCATGTGCAGCAATGCCGATTGGTCAAAAGGCAGCTAGGAAATGATTGGTGATTCTTACCCATAACATAAGCCGCTATTTGATTTGAGCGAACTTTGGTTTGGAAGTGGGTACTTCCTGCCCGTGTCAGATCTTTGAATCAGCATATCAGGTGTCGACCCGGCACTGTTGGGTGTACTGTGGTCTGACACGTCATACCTCAGCCATGGGGGGGGTCCAACCGTAGCCCTATTTTTCAAAAAGGCCTCTGTTGGAAAAATGCATGACATTATATATCGGTAAAAGGGGAATCGACACACAAGATAAACAGGCATTGTCAAACGTTTGGGACATTTTTCAGCTATAGGAGATCCAGTACATTTGCTTCTGCGTTTGGACCCCAAATAACGCTTCAGATTTACATGAATTGCACTAGTTTGCCCATAGTTTGTATAGAGGTCAGGATTTTTACCACGAAACAGGCTCTCTGCCACGTACGACAGTCGAATCACTTGGCTAAGGGTTTGTGAATTTGTATTAATCCCAAGGTTGAAGTGCCTCTCCTCTCCCATTCTGCCCTCTCTCTCTCTCTCTCTCTCTGCGTGGTAACGGTGGAAAAGTGGCTTTTACACCCCCACATTCCGTCACACCGTCCTCCAACGTGAACGCTGAGATACTTTTTTTTGCACAATACTCGACGTATTTTAAATCTCCTATTATACATTCATAGAGACTTCTTTAAGCGGTTAGCGGTTGTAACATATCAACGATGGCTCAACTTTTACACCGTCAGGAATCCTGTGATCTCTAAAGACACTAAAGATTCTAAAGATTGCAGGACACAAGACACTGGCTTGCACCTTTTTAATTTTCAAATGCTCCTGCTTATATGTCAGTTCTTGAGGTAAACACATTTTGAGTAACCGGATCGAGAAATACATAACCTGATTTGAATTATTTCAACCAATCAGGA
>OLKM01000417.1:100000-107500 GCA_900291075.1 Melanogrammus aeglefinus
GTTCCTTGCCAAGCGCTGTTGACCTCGTTGTAAAAATGTTACCCTCATTTTATTTGAGGGGGACGCTCGCAGAGTTGGCCCCTTGAGTCCAGGACAGAAAGGTTAAGACACGACCACCGGCTAATGGCGGAGCGAGAGATCCTTAAGAAAATAAGGTTCCCTCGGTGACCTCCTCTGTTTTTCCTCTGGAAGTTATACTCTTGCAGTCATTTCTGTGCTCTAATTGGCGTGCCGGCATGTGTTTTGATTTATAAGAGATTATTACAAGGTCCTTGTTGCTGCACACCACTTCCTCATAATTGAGTTCATGATGACATGCGTTGGTTTGTAAAAAGGCGGTACAACAAACGGAAAGAGACACCATCGACGCGATGAACACAGGTCGCCCAAAATGTGGACGTAAACGAAAAAACAAGGATTTGCCGGGATTGAGCAAAATAAAAAAGGGTGCAGAATTAAACCTTGTTTTTAAAGGAAACACAGCAGAACTTCTGACATTCAGCCAGCTAGTCAATTAATTCATGTCATATGCTGTGTGATGGTGCGTGCGGATGCTGTACTGCAAAGGTCACAGGACTGTAAGCCATCCACACACAAATAGAATCTGTGCAGGGGTCTAGCACGGTGCAAGGTGTGAGGAGGCCATGGTTTCCATGGGTGTCAGCGAGCCGTATTACTGATTCAGTGTATTCCTGGAACGGGTTGCTGTCTCGGCAGGCAGCCAGCGCGCTGAACGCAGACTCGCAGACAGATCTATCAAGCCTTCCTTGGCCTCCTCTACGCCAACAACAACACAGTCCGAGAGGGGTGGGGAAGGTGTCTCCCATCATCGGTTACTCACCGCTGCTCCCGCTGTGAAGCGGGACCAGGTGGAAGGACTCTGGTTACCAGTGGCTCGCCTCAACAGCATTAGAATCACACACCTTCTAGAGTCCCTGATTCTAGAATACCATACTCCATGTTTATGTAAATATAGAGATGCACGCAGCACGCTCAAGAATGCAAGAATGTGTTGTCTAAGTACATAGATACACAGAGATGGAGGTAGATGAACAGATGGATAGATAGACAGACAGACAGACAGACAGACAGACAGACAGACAGACAGACAGACAGACAGACAGACAGACAGACAGACAGACAGACAGACAGACAGACAGACAGACAGACAGACAGACAGACAGACAGACAGACAGACAGACAGACAGACAGACAGACAGACAGACAGACAGACAGACAGATAGATGATAGAGAGAGGTCGATAGATAGATAGGTTAGATAGATGGATGGATGAATAAAGCTTTGATTCCAGAATACAGCATGTCAAAAATGCTCTTCCAGGTCCAAACCCATGGTACACAGTATAGCAGTGTATCTGCTTTGTGTGCTTACGTGTTAACATGGCCTTGTGTGACAACAGGGGTGTGTGCGCCTGTGTGTGAGTGGAGCTAGCTTAGCATGTATTCTATATAAGAGGCATGTCTTGCGTGGAACACTTGGGCCCACCAGAGCCCCATGCAGCGTTTGTGAGAGATTATTAGAGCGAGAGTGATCGAGTCTGTCCCTCTGGGAGGAGGGTTCCTAGAGAGAGAGAGAGAGAGAGAGAGAGAGAGAGAGAGAGAGAGAGAGAGAGAGAGAGAGAGAGAGAGAGAGAGAGAGAGAGAGAGAGAGAGAGAGGAGAGAGAGAGAGAGAGAGAGAGAGAGAGAGAGAGAGAGAGAGAGAGAGAGAGAGAGAGAGAGAGAGGGAGTGTGTGTGTGCAATGTGTGTGTATGTGTGTGTTTTAGCATGACTAGCCCTTAGCTACATGACAATACAAAAGCATATAATATAATTAAAAGCGTGATATAGATTAGAAATATATGTATGTATAAATATAGATATACACATATATACAGTATATATATAGATATTGATATATATATTTAGATATATACAGTATTATATATATATCAATATCTATATATATATATATATAAATATAAATATAACTTTTATCTATATCTATATATTTATATTGTTATAGCTTAATCTATGTATAGATATAGAATTGTGTGTTCTGTGTTTTTGTGTGTTGCGTTGCAGTTAAATGCGACTAAAATACCATAATGCTTTCAAAATATTTGATTTAATACACGCACATGGCATACATACACAGATACACACACACTGACTTTACAATGTGGATAAGATGGATCCATTGTTTCTCCAGCTGGGAAGATTAAGGAGTGAATCTGGACCAGCTCAGTAACACAGCAAAACACACACACACACACACACACACACACACACACACACACACACACACACACACACACACACACACACACACACACACACACACACACACACACACACACACACACACACACACAAACACAAACACACACACATATGTGATACATACACAGTAAACTACACTAACAAACACACAATTTATCTGAAACGTACACTGCACACTATAACAAACACACACAAAATGTATGATACAAACACTGCACACTAGAGTAAAACACACACACACAGTTTTTATGATGCATAGCCTGCACACAGTAACAAACAAATGCACACAAACTCTACATAATTCATGCACTGCGAATTACACTAACAAACACACACAGAAACACACACACTCTTTAGATTTCATACACTGCACACTACAGTAGCAAACACATGCACATAAGTTTTATGACAAATACAATGTACACTTCAATAACAAACACAGTCACGCACACACACACTTCATGATTCATACACTGTCCACTACAGTAACAAACACATACACACAGTCTATTCGGCACATTAACTGCACACCACTTTAACAAACACACACACACAACACACACACACACACACACACACACACACACACACACACACACACACACACACACACACACACACACACACACACACACACACACACACACACACACACACACACACACACACACACACACACACACACACACACACACACACACACACACACACACAGACAGACACACATACACACTAGCTATGCCAATTACACTGCACACTTACAAACACAGACACACACACCCAGTCTTTATGACACATACACTGCCCACCACAGTCACAACAGCACCTCACCGCACACCTGAAGGAGAGAGGGAGAGGAGGAGGAGCACGGCAGAAGCAGGGGGAGGAGAGGAGAAGCAGAATCAGGGGAGGAGGAGAGAAGCAGGGGGAGGAGGGCGGAGGACAGAGGAGGGGGGGCAGCAGAAGCAGGGGGATGGGGGAGAGAGAAGCAGAAGCAGGGAGGAAGGAGGGGGGGGGGGGAGAAGCAGCGAGGGAGGGATCACTGTGGTGAAGGGGATAGGGTGAAGGGGTGGGGCCAAGGGGGTGAAGGTAAATGACATTGCAGGGCAGCTAAGCCCCCCCTCCCCCCCCAGCCCCTCCTCATCCTCGGAGGGTTTGCGTGAGGCGGCTTAACGGACCGTCGGGTTGTTTTTACGCACCACTGCTCGCCGGGCCTGAGCCGTCAACTGAAACGACATTCTCTCATTAGGCGGGCCTCTGTAGCAGAGCCGGGCCATTTAGTGTACCGCAAATCCTATTGTTTCACGGGGAGGCCAAGTCAAAGGCCAACCAAAATATTGATGACTATTTTAAAGGTTGGAAGGGGGGGGGATTTAGGGGCAGCATAAGGGGGGGGTGGGGGGTGTGGTAGTGGTGGTTGTTTTGGAGGGTGGGGTGGGGTTGACACAACAGGGAGTCAAGTATAGGGCCAGAGGAGCAAGGGCCCCAAACACAGCTGCACTTTAACAGGCCGGATTCCGTTTGGCTAATGAACAAAGGCCCAACAGGATTCAACATGATTCAAACATGAACATGCGTTTCAGATTTCGTGCGGATAACGACCCAGCTGAGCGGACGCTGCCGCTACCGCGCTGCACGGTGGATCATCACATCATCACAAACACGTCCGAGCCCCCCCCCCGCCCGCCCCGCACCAACACCACAACCCGTCACAACACTCACAAGCACAGCAACAAGGCGTCCGCCATGCGAGACGGAAAACGACCCAGAAAGAGGCTCCGCACAGCCCGGGCGTCGCGGGTTACACTGTTGGTTTAAATCCACGTTAGGTGGATTATGCCGCCGCTCCAGAGGACTGGGGGAAGGTCAGAGGCTAGTGAGGCACAGGCAGCTCAGAGGTCCTCAAAACACAGCGCTCCTCTGAGCGGACAGAATTCCTGGACGGCGTGACAGCGGTTCATTACCACTCGCCAGATTTAACACTTGAGAATGGGATTTCTTATGTCGCGACGGACCCGCGGTTCAGATATTAAGGTGTTTTTTTTTTATTGTTATTATAAATCGCATATTTTTTTGGGGGGAGATGTTATTTTTTTGAAAACTTTCTGCACATGCACACGAACCCACGCACGCACGTGCACGCACACACACACACACACACACAACACAACACACACACACTACACACACACGCACACACTCACACACACACACACACACACACACACAACACACACACTCAACATATCTCTCTCTCTCTCTCTCTCTCTCTCTCTCTCTCTCTCTCTCTCTCTCTCTCCTCTCTCTCTCTCCTCTCTCTCTCTCTCTCTATATATATATATATATATATATATATATATAATATATATATATATAAATATATATATATATATATATAAATATATATATATATATAGATAAATGTGAAGTGTGTGTGTGCGTGTGTGTGTGTGTGTGTGTGTGTGTGTGTGTGTGTGTGTGTGTGTGTGTGTGTGTGTGTGTGTGTGTGTGTGTGCGTGCACTTGCGTGCGTGCGTTCGTGTGCATGTGCAGAAAGTTAACAAAAAATAACCATCTCCCCCCTAAAAATATGTGATTTATAATAACTATTTAAAAAAAAACACCTTAATATCTGAACCGCGGGTCCGTCGCGACATGTGAACACCGACATCCACATGGTAAAGTGATAAAATAGTTATGCCTATCAAATATAAAGTCTTAAATACGTATATTTATATTATCACAGCCATTACCTCTTATATATGGCTGAAGTCATTCTGAAAGCCAAACTAGATCTAGAAAGGTTTCTTCTCAAAGTTGTAATTTTGTTTTGAGCTGCACACATAATTAATTCAAGTTCCCCGATTCCTCATTAGATCAGAAAGTCGAATTTCTGTTTGTGTCGGTGAGTCAAATGCCTCGGATCTGGGTAAGTGAGAGGGTTTTCACACACAACCCAAACAAAGTGGTCACCGAGGGCCCCGGGCTCGTTTCTGGTGACATTTAACAGCAGTGGGAGCGTTTCCTCACCGCTCAGCCAAGAGGCCATCATTACTCCACCAGTCTGCTGCAGTTTGGGGAAACAGTTTGCGATATTCTATCAGGTTCTCTACTTGATCTTTGACGTCCCATTGAGTGTGTGTTTATCCTGGTGCGGGCAGAGTTACTTAACTGGCCGTCGTTTTGATATAACGCACAGATATTCCCCAGAACGCGCTCCTCCGTTTGGGAAGCTTTTGTAGTTTTAATGGCTATTCATTATGGAGGCCGAGATAAGCCGAGGTTGTCATTACGTTTGACTAAACACAGAAACAAACACTGTTCAAATTCGCTTTATCTTTCTGGATAAGTGGCCTGTATTCATGGCCTTTGGTCGCATAACCGTTGGCACATCAGATATCCGTCCTCGTAAAGCCTGAAGCCTGAAGTCTATTCGGGCTCTGAACCAACTCTGAACACACTGGATCATTCCTTGGGAACTTCTTTTACAGGATGAGACCAGTGCCTCCGTTTAAGTGTGTGGGCAACTTTAAGATCACACAAACAGCTGCTCCTGAGCCATAAACCCAACAGTATATCTATAGGGGACTTATGGGAATAAAGTGAATAAAGTTGGAAAGAAAAAGTTACAGTCAGTGAACGGTGCATTAAGGCAAGAGAATCCCCATCCTTTGAGGAGCTGATACCAGTCTACCTAACAGGTATGAGCTTAACAACATCATTCAACACACACACATAGGCCTGTTTTTTTTCTTTTATTTTTTGTTTGAATTAATCATTATTTTTAATGCCTTACCATTGCGAAAAGACTGTGAGATGCTCAACATGATGGAGATAAACTGAACTTAAAAACACTTATCACTCCATAAACACACCGAACACACATCAAACACACAACCAATGAAACCTGCAGCCTTCTCATTCGTTCTGGGAGATGAATTTGTGCCGCGGATGAATTTTCATCCGTTAACATTCGTGCCTCACTTTCCCTGTAACTTTCCCACCAGCTTTATCCCCTAATGTCAAACACAACGAGGCCACTGGATGGGATGTTTGACTGGAAATGTTCATTTTCCTCCAAGCTCTCTGAATCTGGTGTGTTGGAAACATGTGGGAGTGAGAAGTGAGGAAGGGAGGTATCGGCTGATGAAAGAAAGGAGTCTGCTCTGCCCAAGGCTAGTCGCTATATTTGTTTCCTTTGCACTCGGATTAAATATGCGATTCCCATCTTCAGTGTGGATCAAAGAAGCTGAACTCAAACCACTTTCCACGCAACTTGTCAGCGTAAACACGCGGCGCGTCGTCCCGGGGCGCGTGTTTACGCGGACAAGTTGCGTGGAAAGTTGGAAATGACTGCCGATAACAAGAGTCTCGGTTAATTATTTGGATAGACAAAGAAGTTTGCTCTTTATTGTATTTTATTTTGTTTCACATGGAGGAAGACTGAGCTCCTCCATTTGGTAACTCCGAAAAGCACTGCATACTTGAGCTGAAGTGGGACAGCATCAGGCAAGACGTCAGACAATCTATATAATTATATAAAATACGACTTCAATAATACCAATTAAATTTGTCTTTATAGGCCTAATGTGTGTGTGTGTGTGTGTGTGTGTGTGTGTGTGTGTGTGTGTGTGTGTGTGTGTGTGTGTGTGTGTGTGTGTGTGTGTGTGTGTGTGTGTGTGTGTGTGTGTGTGTGTGTTGTGTGTTGTGTGTGTGTGTGTGTGTGGTGTGTGTGTGTGTGTGTGTGTGTGGTGTGTGTGTGGTGTGTGTGTGTGTGTGTGTGGTGTGTGTGTGTGTGTGTGTGTGTGTGTGTGTGTGTGTGCGTGTGTGCGTGTGCGTATGTGCTGTGTGTGTGTGTTGTGTGTGTGTGTGTGTGTGTGTGTGTGTGTGTGTGTGTGTGTGTGTGTGTGTGTGTGTGTTATATTAACAACAATGGTATTAATATTAATTAACGATTATAACGATAAAAATAACATAATAACAAAAATAACAATAATTGTAATAAAAACATCATTATTAATATTATTATTATTGTTATTACTATTACGAACAATAATATATATATAATATGATATGGACCCAGCCTTCATGGCAGCAGTATTTTGGTTGGCTATTTAATTTCAGACCCACTAATATAAATTACATTGACATTGTTGGAAGGTCAGATGGCCTATTCCTTAACCTCTTTGCTTTGTTGACTAAATGTACTCATGGTCTTAG
>OLKM01000417.1:122673-137011 GCA_900291075.1 Melanogrammus aeglefinus
GAACGCGGGGAGCGAGAAGGGGGGGCGTACAGAACGAAAAGCACAGCTTGTTCGTTTTTGCGTCGCAAAACGGAATAAAACGCGTCGCACACCGACGGGCGTGGCGGTTGGGCGCAGATGTGGGGCGACGAGATGAAGAGGAAAGCGCGCTGAATCTGAGCTCCGAACTTTACTCATGAAAGATTAAAGTTTTACTATCAACTCGATAAAATACAAATGATCAATAAAAAATATCCCCTTGGCTTGACCCCCCCCCCCCCCCTGCGAGGCTCAAGTAATGGGATATTAAAGATGGCGAGGAAATGTGTACGCAGCGTACGAGGAGAAACCTCTTTCTTTTCACGGCTGTTCCTCGCTATAGTTTGATGGATGGCATGAGCCATAGCGGGTGGAATGATTGATGTATATATAAGACCCGGCTACAGCCCGCCCCGTAATCCCACTGTCAGGCCTGGCTGGTGGTCCGTCGGGTTAACGGGTAAGGAAATGTTTGAGAAGGAGGGAGAACGCCGCCCCTGACAGCCAACACAGGACCATCCATTATGGACTCCATGTGCGTTCCCGGGGCGCCACATGTTGCCGGGTCAATGGGACAAACCCACGGCTTAACAATACAACCTCTATGTCGATCTCTCTCTCTCTCTCTCTCTCTCTCTCTCTCTCTCTCTCTCTCTCTCTCTCTCTCTCTCTCTCTCTCTCTCTCTCCTCTCTCTCTCTCTCTCTCTCTCTCTCTCTCTCTCTCTCTCTCTCTCTCTCTCTCTCTCTCTCTCTCTCTCTCTCTCTCTCTCTCTCTCTCTCTCGGTTCCATGTATGAGAACAGGTAGGACTTGACACATTAAGCCAAGGATCCAAGTCAAGCGATTTTGTCTTCAGCAGAACACACAGGTCAGCGCTTCTCCCAACCTGTAGAGGCAGGGTTTTGAACCCACAAACGGGACTAGGATGCTTGCAGTAACCAAGACGATGGCTGTAACCAAGACACACAAACTAAGCCTGATCATATCACATAGGGGAAGACCAGATGCACATAACAGGGATGGCAGGAATGAGCAGGACTCCTGAACCAGTTGTCAGAGGCGCTTGAATAAATCAAGTCTGAGGCTTGTTTTTGGACTGCGTATCGTATTTGTTTTGTAACTCTTCCCATGGCCGGGCTCTGATTAACTATCTACACAACGCTTGTCTGGGGTGTCAGAAGGGAAACATATTTAATAGGAGCTCCAGGAGTCGGGACAGCCTGGATGATCCGGATCCCTCTGAGGACAACGTGACGGTGAGCCTGATCGAGAGGCAAGCCCTTCACTCACTGGACATGAACCAGGGTGTTTCCAGGGCTCTGCGTTCGGATCACTGAATGCCTTCCAGGATGTGCTGTCCCCAGGGGTATGCAGGGACACGGTCGCCATGCAGCCCCTACTGCAGTGTCCCCGTCGAGCCATCAGGTAATCAAGAGCGCTCTTCATTTCCTTTCTCCATGAGGTCATGGCTCAGAAACACATGGAGGCTTAGCAATAAAAAGTTGGTGTGAGGTTAAGGGTGATGGTGAGTGAGTCGCAGCCAGGGGACCTGTCTGTGTTCAGACGCAGTGGCGTGTGGATGGGAGGCCCTGAACCAGGAGACACGGGGAGACCGGAAGATATCATGAGGTGAGTTGTATATGGGTGCCAGAGGATATTTGGATTGCTATGTGAGGAATGACCTAATACCTGTATAATAACGGATACACCACAGTGTGTTAGATGTCATAGTGGTCCCCACATCAAATCCAAAATAAATGGCAATCCAAACAACAATCAGTTTGATTTGACCCGGGACTATGAAAATGATAAGAGAGAGATAATGAATGGAAAGACATAAATGAACAGAGAGATAATGAACAGGCAAACACAAAGGGACAGAGAGATAATGAACAGACAGACACAAAGGAACAGAGAGATACAAAGGAACAGAGAGATAATGAACAGACAGACACAAAGGGACAGAGAGATAATGAACAGACAGACACAAAGGAACAGAGAGATACAAAGGAACAGAGAGATAATGAACAGACAGACACAAAGGAACAGAGAGATACAAAGGAACAGAGAGATAATGAACAGACAGACACAAAGGAACAGAGAGATACAAAGGAACAGAAAGATAATGAACAGACAGACACAAAGGAACAGAGAGAGGTAATGATCAAGGAGACACAAAGGAACAGAAAGATAATGAGCAGACAGACACAAAGGAACAGAGAGATAATGATGCAGAGAGACACAAAGGAACAGAAAGATAATGAGCAGACAGACACAAAGGAACAGAGAGATAATGTGCAGAGAGAAATAAAGGAACAGAGAGATACTGAACAGACAGACACAATGGAACATAGAGGTAATGAACAGGCAGATCATAAGGTACGGAGAGATAATGACCAGATAGACACCGTGGAACAAACAAAGATACAAGTACATGGAGGTCTCACTGAGGACATCTGCTGGTCTGGACGTGCAGCAAAAACAAACAGAAGGGTCTCGCTCTGCAGCACACGAGGGGGGGGGGGGAGGAAGGGAGAGAGAGAGAGAGAGAGAGAGAGAGAGAGAGAGAGAGAGAGAGAAGAGAGAGAGAGAAGAGAGAGAGAAGGAGAGGGAAAGAGAGAGAGAGAGAGAGAGAGAGAGAGAGAGAGAGAGGAGAGAGAGAGAGAGAGAGAGAGAAGAGAGAGAGAGGAAGAGAGAAGAGAGAGAGAGAGAGGGGGGTAAAAGAGAGAGAGAGAGAGAGAGAGAGAGAGAGAGAGAGAGAGAGAGAGAGAGAGAGAGAGGAGAGAGAGAGAGAGAGAGAGAGAGAGAGGAGAGAGAGGGAGAGAGAGAGAGAGAGAGAGAGAGAGAGAGAGAGAGAGAGGAGAGAGAGGAGAGAGAGAGAGAGAGAGAGAGAGAGAGAGAGAGAGAGAGAGAGAGAGAGAGAGAGAGAGAGAGAGAGAGAGAGAGAGAGAGAGAGAGAGAGAGAGAGAGAGAGAGAGAGAGAGAGGGGGGACAAGTGGGAGACCGAGAAAGAAAGAGGAACAGGTGCATGCATGATATGATATTTCATTAATTTGGCCTAATTTCTCTCCCTCTCTCACATGCACACAAACACACACACACGCCTGCACACACACACACACACACACACACACACACACACACACACACACACACACACACACACACACACACACACACACACACACACACACACACACACACACACACACACACGTACACGTTTAGCTAATATGACGGCTCTAACACACACTCTAACCAATTAAAAACTAAAAAGTGAAGTGGTTATTAACTGATCAAATGACTGTCAATTACCTGTTTAATGTGGTTCCAAACACATTTTTCCACACATGTTGCCATCTTTTGTTTATTTCTTCAGCTTTCGAATAGATCCTATGAAAATTAAACAAGATTAAGCCGTTTAAATTGTCATAATACCCAACACCGCATTTGAAGTTTGCAAACACTGAGATGTTGACTCGAAAAGCATATGGAGACGATACAAACTAAAACAAAAAAAAAAACGTGAATTCGGATTGAAGAGCAATTTCGAACGATAATACAATAATGGGCATGTAAATTGACATTCACCATGGTTGCCCCTGACTGAATGGTTGGATCTGTTTCTGAGAGAGTAAGACCAATTGTGTGCACTATTAATCCGGGGAACCTTCAAAATATATTCCTGTCATAACAGAAAAGATCCAGCCCTGGGTTCCGCCTCAAAAGTCTGCAGAGCCCATATTAAGAGCAGATGTGACGGAAGACGGAGCCGTAAACACTGGTTCCCTGTCTTTTCTAAATGTTTAAAAAGCAGCCCTAACGCAGACGGGCTGCGGGTATTTGCCCAGCTGTTGGATAAATAAGCAGAGAGACTCAGAAGATGTATAACCTCTGCCAGTGGCCATCAAACCACACAGTTCAGAGGCTTTGTTAATGGGGTCCATTCTCAGCTCCACGACACTGGCTTCACTTAGCCCCCCCCCCCGTTCATACCCCACGCAGACCTGCAGGGGGATAACAAGGAGCCCTGATCAGACCAGAGAGAGACTAGGAACCATCGTATCGGTAACACACGACACAGGGCGGGAATGCCCAATCTGGAGCATTAGTTTCCTTTTGAATGAATTGTAACGGATCTCAGATAATTAAGACGTCTGAAATGTTCGTCATTCATGTGTGTTTTATGTTTGCTGTTAGAGCGTAGCTATGATATTATTGATCGTTAAGCATGTTTGGTTTATTTATCAAAGCAGTGTTTTTTTGGGGGCGGCCATTTCCTCGCGGTGCGGTGTCGTAATGCTGAAAGAGATAAATATATGTAATTGGATGGAAATAGGACATTAATAATAAAAAAAAGAAAACAAATCTTTTGACAGGCATAAAAGATTTCACAACTGTGGAGCTCGTTGGCTGAGCGTAGGCCAGATCCCGCAGCGGGCGCTAATCAATGCGAGGTGGGATATGTAAGCAGTCGTCCATCAGGAAATCAAACAGGCAAACACGACGCAGGCCACAGGGTTCCACCTGCCCCCCCCCCCCCCACTCCCTCTCCCCGGCGCAGCACCCCCCCCCCCCTCTCCGATAGGCTACCTCCTCATTCATCCAGGCCGCCCTGATTGTGCAAATACAATTTGCCAAAGTTATTATCTAATTAAATCATGCTTTATGCCGCCGGGAAACTTCAAACGGGGGACAAGCCGTTTCCCTTCGCCGTTGTTTTGCCGATGATGTAATAATCTCTGTGGGCCGTTTTCAAATAAGCACATTAGTCTTGAAAGAATTTAAAACTCTGTGACTGTGTGCACAACGCCCGGCCTCCTTCTGACTGGCGTTGGGAGAGGAGGGAACATCTCTGTGGAGAGCTAGGGATGTTCTCAATAGCTCGCGTTTCCCCCAGTCCCCATGCAGGGTAAACTGTGGGATAATAGGATGCAGGCGATTGCAATCTCTGTTTATCCACTCCATTTCTTCACACACGTCCCCAGTGCTGGCCGGCCCTCCCCTCTCCCGCTACCATGTGTGTGCTGTTCGGTGGTCCCGTGATCCCCCTGACCCGGCCCATGTGCTTTCACTTTCCCAGTTTGATCTCAGCGCTGCGACCAGCGGGGAACCAGAGAACACATTTAAACAGAAACCGTCCCTCTCCCACCCCCACGCCACCGGCCAGCCCCGGGCCGCTGGCTGAGGAGAGGAGGAGAAGGAGGAGGAGGAGGAAGATGATGATGATGATGATGATGATGATGATGATGATGATGATGATGATGATGATGATGATGATGATGATGATGATGATGATGATGATAATGATGATGATGATGAAGAAGATGATGATGATGATGGTGATGGTGAAGATAAAGATGATGATAAAGTTGTTGATCTTCATAAGATGATGCTATGATGGGGGCATATTATGGTGATGATGATGATGATGAGGATGATGATGATGATAAAGTTGTTGATTATGAAGCTTATGGTTACGGTTATGATGATGTGATGGGGATGATTGTGGTGATTATGATGAGGAATAGTTGGACCAGCAAGAGGAGGAGCATGATGATGATGCAGAAGAAGAGGATGGAGATGAAAAGGAAACTGAAGATGAGGACGGGGAGGACGATAATAGAAAATATACATACCACCAGGGCTTTATAGAGATCAGGTTCTACTGTGTGTTTAGATTCCCTGCAGTAACAGCTGCATGTAGAAAAAGATCTGCAGTAAAGAAAAAGGGGTGCACAACTCTAGACTAGAAATACCCCAGTTCAAACCTCACAGGAAACGGAAACGGACACTGAGGGAAGTGAATAGTCATGGTTTATTATCATTATTAATCCTGCTCAATTTAAGTTTTCATGAGGTCTTCGAAACCTCACCCACTCTCCCATCGCATCCACCTTTCGGTCACATCCACCCTTCAGTTGCACCCAGCCTCCCCTCAGCCCCACCCTCCCTTGAAGCTGGTGGGCCAGCAGTGAATCGCTAGGGACAGGGTTTGTTTCTGCCGCTTTTTTTTATCAGGAAACTGCGGTTTGAAGACCCTAAAGAGAAGCGGTTGTGTTGTTTTTTTTCGGACCACATACGAGCTGGAAGTTTGGTCTGCGTGCTGGGGTTAGTCTCCGTAGCTCCAGAGATACATGAAACAGAAATAAAAACTACAGAGCCTTGTCATAACTCCATCGGAACTGAGGCCAACAGTTGGCCAAATCTTTGGATAATCTCCGATCAGTGTTGCCAAATTGGGCCAGATTTACCGCCCTTTTTGGCAACCCTGGCTGCCAGATTAGGCGGGAAATTTGGCCTATTCTGACAACACTGTCTCCGATGCGTGGGAAACAACCCTTCATGCAGGTGGTGGGCAGTCTTTGTCAAGGTGTAGAATAAATACAATTATAATATTCAGCTTGAATTGAGTTGATTACATTCATACTGTAAATACACCAATGCAGCGTCAGGATTACGTACGCTCTCTCTCTCTCTCTCTCTCTCTCTCTCTCTCTCTCTCTCTCTCTCTCTCTCTCTCTCTCTCTCTCTCTCTATAGTCTAAATCACAATCTCACCTCTTTCACACTCTCTCTCTCTCTCTCTCTCTCTCTCTCTCTCTCTCTCTCTCTATAGTGTAAAAATCACAATGATCACCTGTTTCACATTACATCCCCCCCCACCCTCTTTCCATCCTGTGAACTGTGTTTTGTTTACTTAGCCTGGCTTTCATTGTGGCCATTTTGCCTAGTTTACCTTTGTTTAGTTTATTAACCCCAGGGCTTAGTTAACCTAAACATCCCAGTTAAATACTTGGCTTTGGGTTTCTGCATTTTAACAAACACTTTTGTTAAATTGTTGAAAGTAACTGAAAGTTTATGGTAACAGAATTGATTATGGCGTTCATTATTGCTGGTATTAACAACTCCAATTTTGTATTTCTGAAAATTGAAACCACATTGATTTGGGAAAATACAACTAATGTTGCATACCAAAAATAACACCAATACCTTTTCCTCAGACCACCAAATATAATACATTATATTAAATCTGAATTGTATATCTTTCAGACATGTTTGAATGGAGCTTTAAGGCCCCCTAATACCATATTATACCACTGAGTTGAAGTAAGAAAAGAGCTCGAATTTGTTCCTTTCCTCTCATAACCAGAATCCTCTCAATCTCGATGAAGTCATGAACATTTTTGGCCTTGTGTCTGACTATCCCGTTATACACCAACTCCAACCGTGCTGGCCAGGAGCACACAGAGACAGGCCTTCCTCCGGTAACGGATGTAGGCTCTTTAACGGAGACACCATGCAGAAGGGAAGCGCCTTGACAAAACACAACCTTGTTCTCCACTTCCAGACCGAGTGAGAACATCCTCGCTTCGTTCCTTAGCAGGACGGGCCGAGGTGTATACACACACACGTATTTATACAAGGACTGGAGCCACTGCCTATAGCCCAGCTATGTTCCCACTGTCTTCATTCCAGCTGCTTTGAGGAGAGACTGGGCGGGTGTGGGGTGGTGGAGGAGAGTGTGTGTGTGTGAGGGGGGGGGGGGGGGGAGGAGGGGAGGGGTACACACTCATGGGTGGTCCGACCCACACGGCCCCACACTGTGTGGTTTGTGCCCTAACATCTGATAGCTGCGGTGCTCAGCTGGAGCTGTGGAGCGCAAACCCTCCGCAGAGTCCCGAGCCGTCCCCGCCAGCGACGGTCTGGAGACCCCTGGCCTGGGACTGGTTACCGGGCCGTGTGGCGCAACACACACTCGCTGTCGCAGTGGTTCCCATGCACAGACCTGGGGAGATGTCCCTCAAACGCTAGGAAAGAAGAATAGTCTAGCTAATAGGAAAGGGAGACGTATCAGAAGCAAATAACAGTGAACAAATGGCGTTTGCTGTAATTGTGTTGTGCTTTATTTTGATTTGACCTGATACCTCTGCACAGATGTGGTTTGTTTCATTGGCACGTTTATCCACGTTTAAGGTAAGTGAGCAGTAAACGTTGAATAGCTGCGGTCATTTATCTGCACAGTTTGGGTTTTAAAGCGAATTCCACTGGCCTTACCACATAATACTTTCTTTTTTTTTGGGGGGGGGTGGGGGGATGAATGAATTGCCTTTGAGACAGAAGGTTTTTCAATGTCCACAACGATGATCACTATCGGATGACAAAAGTACTAACTTTTTGGCCGATAAGTGACAAGGCTGTGAGATTCATTCAGCATCGATGGGGAATTATTGTCAAGCCCACACATACCACATCTTATTGCTTTTTATGGGCCTGGCTGTGGTGAGATCCTGCTCACAGAGGAGCACCGCTCGCTCCAATACACCATCGCCTCTTTTATGGTTTCTATGGAATAACCTCACCGATACAGCAGCATGCAGGACAGGCGGGTGGAAGTAGTTTTTAAGTGTGATCCCTTTGCACACTTTCACACACTGCAGAAAGAGTCTTGGGATACTTTATCCTCCCCATGTAAGTCTCTCTTCTGCCCGGCCCGGCAGTAGCTATCATCCATCTCACCCCATCATCGCTCGCACAGCCAGCAGGAGGTCACAAGAGATGTCATCGTAAATTCAACCGGGGGGGGGGGGGGGGGGGGGTAGTGGGCCCACTCCAGTCTACAGATTATTGATTCCTGTGATGGTAATGTGTTCATAATGTGTTAGAAGTTGTTCATAATGGGTTTATAATGTGTAAACATATCATCCCATGGAACAAACACGTGACACAGACACAAGCAACACTTAATCATTCATGCCCACATGCACACAAACGACCACACACACACTAACACACACATGCGCTCACACGCACATTCAGACACACCCACGACCACGCGCACAAAGATTTACTGCAATCACACAAGGAAAGAGAGACACGTACTTGAGGGCAAATCTGAAACCCTCTCCTGATCAATAAAACCCACGAGTTATGTTTAAGTATACTTCCATGCAATAATTCCTATTACTTTTTGGAGGGCTTTAGTTTAAGTGCACGCTTGCAAAATAACACTTCAAAGGAGGTCTTTATTGAAAGGACATGCCGGAGAGACTGTTTTTACATATCAAACACAGGGGAAACGGTGGTTAAAGACTTGCTGACAGGCTAATACGCATTGTCGTCTTGAAAGGATGAATTGATAAAATGAGTGTGGTGCGTTTACTTGTCAGCCATGCTGTTTGGATTTAACTTTGATGCGCCCTGTTTTATTCCCCTTGCTAAAAAGGGCTGCCGTTACTCTGATTCTGATCGTTCATTTGAAGAAGGCCTCACCCTCAAGGCCTATCTGTCTCTCTCTGTCTCTCTATCTCTCTCTGTCTCTCTGTCTCTCTCTCTCTCTCTCTCTCTCTTTCTCTCTCTCTGTCTCTCTATCTCTCTCTGTCTCTCTGTCTCTCTCTCTCTCTCTCTTTCTCTCTCTCTGTCCCCCTCTCCCTCTCCCTCTCTCTCTCTCTCTCTGTCTCTCTGTCTCTCTCTCTCCCTCTCTCTCTTTCTCTCTCTCTGTCCCCCTCTCCCTCTCTCTCTCTCTCTCTCTCTCTCTCTCTCTCTCTCTCTCTCTCTCTCTCTCTCTCTCTCTCCCTCTCTCTCTCTCCCTCTCTCTTCCTCTCTCTCTCTCCCTCTCCCTCTCTCTCTCTCTCTCTCTCTCTCTCTCTCTCTCTCTCTCTCTCTCTCTCTCTCTCTCTCTCTCACACACACACACACACACACACACACACACACACACACACACACACACACACACACACACACACACACACACACACACACACACACACACACACACACACACACACACACACACACACACACACACACACACAAACAGAAAGAAGGAAAGTAGAAGTGTTTTTATGAATGGTGTTATTTCAGAAATGTGTTCTTAATTGAAGATGTATCTCAGATAATCATGCATGCCTTGCAGCATAGCAACATGCACGTGTTCACACACACACGTGTGCATGTTTGTGTGAGTAAGCGATATCATAATCTAAATAGACAGAGAGAGAGTGAATTTAAAACGGACAACAATACGCTCAAATCCCACCCGCTGACTCACTGTCTGACTCTGTGTTTACGTTGTTCAGTGTTCGTTCTCTACCTGTCCACCAGATGTCCTCAGACCTTTCCCCTCACTTCACACATCCTCCCAGCAATCACTTCATTTTCCTCACCTGTGTGTCTTTGACACAATCCCCTCACCTACCCATCATTCCCTCATCAGTCTTTTTACTACCAGTTCGTGGAATGTGATCTTTGATTTTCTTTATTAAAAGCCATTTTTGTTGCATTCCCCAGTAGTCTGGTCTGGTCTGCATTTGGTTCCCATCTCTTTTTGTTCCTGCTGCCCCACCAGCACTGGTCGTGACAACAGTAACAGACACATGCTGAGTCCCACTGTAGCATTCAGTGTTTTTGTTAGATGCAAGACTTTCATACTCTCACCAACAACGAAAATACATCAAAATAAACAAACAAAAAGGAATGTTTGTCCGAGAATCTGTCTTTGTCTCTGTGGTGTGGGCTCGGGGGCGGGGGTACATGATTTCAAAGCAACACAAATGAAACCTTAAACGTGAGCAAAGCTGACTAAACAAGCGCTCCCAGGTGGCTAATAGGGCCGGGACCCGCGGTAGGCCTGGATCACACACACACCGTGTCCTTCCTGATGTGGAGCTCGCTACCATCTGCTAATTATTACACTGCGAGGATCTCCTGTTTGTGGACCATCTCCGACCCCCCCACCCCGACCTGAGACGCCATGACACCAGGTCACCAGACCTGTTGTGTTTAGTGAGTTATGCTACAAACTGCTCTCACACACACACACACACACACACACACAGTTTACCTCACCCCTGTGTTCCCCATGCTTCCGACTAATCCAATTTATCTTGTAACCACCTATCACAAGTTTTCCCATTCAAAGGCACTGTCCTCCATCGTCCTCCTGTGAGGCAGATAGCATGATAGCGATAGCAAGTTTATCCAGCGCTAATCCCGCTAAAGTACAATATAACACTATGGGATCCAACCAGAGGGGCAGACACAGACCTCCTCTTCACAAAATCCAACCCACGTGCAATCATCATTACAACCATGCCATCCCTTATCTTATTCACAAGGCACACTGCCTTAGACTTAGTGAAGCCATGCCTGGGCCAGGGAGAGAGGGACTCCCAGGTCCCGGGGTGTAAGAGGTGAGGGGTTGGAGGTCCTGCTGGGGGCTGTGGGTGGCAAGCGATGGCAGCCCCTGTTAGCACTTAATGAGGGTTGAACTGACACACAGCTCTACCCCCCCCCCCCCCCCCCCAGCCCGACCCACCGACGCAATTTGTTGGGCTAATCACTCAATAGTCCCCTTGACAAGAGAGGGGAGATTACAAGCCAGACCTCAGTCTGTTGGACAATGGAGGCCTACCATGTAATGTCTCCACTGAAGGCTGGAGAGTGAAAGGGGGCTGGTGGTTGTGGTGGTGGGGTTGGTGGGTCATGCCATGGGAGTGAGGAATTAGGAGTGAGGAGGAGAATGGAGACAGGGGGATGAGACACATAGTCCTGAATGGTTGACAATGCAGGGATGAGAAGGGGAAGGTTGAGCGAGTGGAACATGGACTTAGGCCTAAAGAGAGAGACTCTCTGTATTGGTCAGCTGGTGACCTCCGAGACCAAACAACATGCACACCATGGCTTTAGGGTGTTCCTTGTCCTTGTCTTAAAAGGACGAGTAGGGTGCGTGCTTGATTGCAAAGATCAAAGCGGTTCAACTGAATCGAGGGCTGATGCCGTGTGTGTTATTGTGATCAGTGTTTTGTGTTTATTGTGTGTGTCTTTGTGTTTGTGTGCTATTGTGTGTGTGTGTGTGTGTGTGTGTGTGTGTGTGTGTGTGTGTGTGTGTGTGTGTGTGTGTGTGTGTGTGTGTGTGTGTGTGTGTGTGTGTGTGTGTGTGCGTGCGCGAATGCTTGTGTGCGTGTCGTTTGAGTAGTTTGCCTCCTTCTCCATCACTAAACTTTTGGACGGATCTCATTGTCAGCATATGGAAAACCCTGCTCTCACTGCGACAGACAGACGCAGTTCCAGTGGTTTCACCGACATAAATGAGTTTTACAGGAACCATATATATATATATATATATATAAACTTATTATACATGTGTGTGAATAGGGCATATGAACCAGACCGATCAATCCAGTATCATGGTGGTCCACCACACAATGTACATGACATTTACAGAGCCCTTAAATAATGATCAAATAAGGGGCCTTTCCCACCTTGCGTCCTGTGCTATATGTCATTCCTAAACTTTTCCAATCTGCTTTCCTGTCCCCCTCTTTGGTCTCCAGTCCATAAAGGCCGAATAAATAAAAGAAATGATCAAATATGGGTTCTTTGGGGTCAGCACCAGAATCAGGCAAAGGGAAAGAGCTGGTCTGGGATTCCACTCTGACACTGTGTTCAGTTCTGTACAAGTAGAAAAACAAGACACAATCGCTTGGTTTGGAGATGTCTTTCTCCTCTCCTAGAGAGACACACACTGCAGCATCTGTCTGTGATATGGATTGTCAAAATGTATGAAAACTGAAATGAAAAGGAGTTGACATCATTTTTTTTGATTTCAAAAGAAAAGGAAAAGCCTGGTTCTTCAAAAACCGCGAGGGTCAGTTATTAAAGTGGGGCCCAGGCGCAGAGCCATCGATGAGGCCCCGACTGTAAATGTTTGCAGCAAAACATCCACAGTTGGTTTGGTTTACTCCAGCGCGAGGGTCCACTTCCTTCCTTTTTTTTCATATCTGCGTTTCTGTCTTCTGTCGCCAACCGACAGTTTTCTTGTCAACAACTTGAGAGTTCTTTGATACCGTCGGGTTTTCACTGTGCCAAAACGCCTCATGGTCTCTGCTCTGAGTTCTGTGAGGGGGACGAGGAGATGGTTTTCGTGGCCCTAAAGCGTGATTTCCTCTCTGAATGCAAAGACCACCGGAGATCTTGGCTTTAATCAATGCTTCAAAACAATTATAACGCCAGGGAGCATTCCAACACGCATCGCTGATACATTTACCACTGTCACATTCGCTGGTGTGTGTGTGTGTGTGTGTGTGTTTGTGTGTGCGTGTGTTTGTGTGCTTTTATGTTTAATATGTATGTGTGTGTGTGTGTGTGTGTGTGTGTGTGTGTGTGTGTGTGTGTGTGTGTGTGTGTGTGTGTGTGTGTGTGTGTGTGTGTGTGTACATGTGATTGTGTGTGTGAACATGTGATGTGTGTCTGCTTTTATGTTAATATAAATATTGTGTATGTGTGTATGTGTGTGTGTGTGTGTGTGTGTGTGTGTGTGTGTGTGTGTGTGTGTGTGTGTGTGTGTGTGTGTGTGTGTGTGTGTGTGTGTGTGTGTGGTGTGTGTGCATGCGTGCATATGCATGTAGGTATACTCGTGTGTGTACATGTGAGGTGTGTTTGTGTGCATGCGCATGTGCTGTATGTGTGTCATATGTGTGTGTGGTTGTGTATGTGTGCATGTGGGCATATGCATGCGCCTGTGTGCGCATGTGCAGTGTGTGTGTGTGTGTGTGTGTGTGCACCCGTGTACGGTGTGTGTGTGTGTGTGTGTGTGTGTTGTGTGTGTCTTGCATGCCTGTGTGCTTGCAAGTGAGTGAGAACCCAAGTGTACTTGTCAATTTGGAAGTTATTGATGACTTATTACTTCTGGAGTCACCTGGTGGTAATGTGCTCTAAATGTCAGTGTGTCTCTGTCAGAGTTCACATCTAAAGTCACCTCTCAGGGATATCTGTCAGCAGGTTCTCCTGTTCAGAGGGAGAGGGCAGTGGAGCAGAGAAGCAGCAGCGTGCTAAATAAGTCGTTTTTAACGTACATTAATAATAATTATCAGTTAGTGTGTATTTACATACATACATACATACATACATACATACATACATACATACATACATACATACATACATACATACATACATACATACATACATACATACATACATACATACATACATACATACATACATACATACATACATACATACAACACACACACACACACACACACACACACACACACACACACAAACACACAAATACATACATAACACACATACACACACTCACACACAAATACATAACACACACACACAAGTACACACATACACACTTACACACATAAGTACATAAAACAATGTATACATACATACATATAAACATAACCATACATAAGTCTGTGTGTACATATATAGCAACATGCATACACAGTCCTGCCATCAACACATATAATCTCTTAATGACCCATTGAAGCGGAGCGGTCTCGGGGTTATTCAGCCATA
>OLKM01000417.1:140208-163614 GCA_900291075.1 Melanogrammus aeglefinus
TGTGTGTGTGTGTGTGTGTGTGTGTGTTTGTGTGTGTTGTTTGCGATTGCGTGCGTGCATGCGTTTTCTGGTGTTATTCGAATCTGTAGCCCAGCTCCATATGAGGACGGCTATGTAAATGGGGTATTATGTTGTGCAGGCCTGCAAATAATTTCCTGTGGACTGACTATTTATCAGATCCGCTTGAGGTTAAGTCTCGATGCTCTTCACACAGACCTGGCGCGTGTGTTGTGCGACTGCGTAGCCCGGAGGGGAAAACTACAAAGTCCAAAAGAAAAGATATGCCGAATTGGTTGTTACGCTGTCTTTGGTTTTTATTGGTTGGAAAGGATTTACTCAATAAATAATCAATGCTTGTTTATCGAATTGGAACAAAAAACAAACGATGTGCGCCTGCGTGTAATGTCGAGGCGGGTGTTTCTCTGCGTCTACGCGGGTGTTTCTCTGCGTATACTCGGGTGTTTCTTCGCGTCTACAGGGGGGTTTCTCTGTGCCTACGCGGGTGTTGCTCTGTGTCAAGAAACAACGAGTGTGTCTGACTTAATCGTGACTCACAACAACAAACCTACCTTCTGTTACGCAGACCTGAGCTTGCTGGGTGGTGGCACGACTGGCAAGGCTAACTAAAAACGGCAAACATGCTAGAACAACAGAAAGATAATTCAGGTTTGATTGGTCGCATGTGTCCTTCATAAACCACAAAGTTTCCCTCTGCCTCCAGCGTGTCTCCCTGCCTGCAAACACAGACGCCATGTTATTCCCGTCCGCGCGCCCCGTCGTTACGCTGACACACGGAGCAAGTGACGCGCTGGAGGAGTTTGGCCCCCTCTTTAAAGTGTTGATACCTAATCACACAGTGCAAAATACTAATTCATATGAATGACTTTCGTATGGTCTAACTTACAGATGCAGGCTTAATATAGAATAAATCCCACGATCACATCTTGTTAAATATACCTGTGTAATAATGGAGTAGGCTCGATTTATTTATAGGTCTATTACATGTGACAGTGCAAGCATAAAACAGCATGATAATACACTCTCCATATAGCAGTGGCCTGCTGGAAACACACGCACGCACGCACGCACGCACGCACGCACACACACACACACACACACACACACACACACACACACACACACACACACACACACACACACACACACACACACCCACACACACACACACACACACACACACACACACACACACACACACACACACACACACACACACACACACACACACACACACACACACACACACACACACACACACACATACACACACACACACAGGAAGTGGCAATGGGACATGTTGAGGAAGTTCCCTATTAATCATGTATTTATTTATTTAAATTTCATGATTACGTATTTATTCAATTGTAATCATTTATTTATTTATTGAAAAACTAGCAAACCTACATCACATAGAGTAAAGTAGTCTACGTTTACATTTCGGCCTAACGTGCAATCTTCAAGATGTAGCCTAGACTAAATAGCAATCATTAAAATAAAACTTCATTATATATTTCACGGTAAGGAATTAGGCTACTTAAAAGTCGGGAAAGACAACTTTGGAAAAAACTAGTTATCTGGAGAAGTTTTCCCACCACAGAATAATCACAGGGCCTTGGAGAGCTCTCCGTTCTTCACTCCTCGATTGGAAATATTATGAAAGTGCCGCAAACTCTCCCAAATGGCAAAACAAGTATTAAAGTAAAGAATCAGCCACATCGACCACACGTGTTTCACTGTGCAGTATATAGGCCTACAATCTATTAGGCCAATCAAATGCCTTTATTTACTCAAATTGACCACATCTCTATCCAGACGAACTGCAAACGGGTAGGCTATAGGACACGTTACAGTTTTTGAAACAAGACAAAATGTTTGGAGAAAATATGGCCAGAAATAATAGGCGTAGGGGGTTAAACTATCAAATCAATAACTAAGGTGCTAGACAATTAGGCCTACACATTATTACAATAAAACAGACTCCATAAATGTAGCCTATTCTTGATCATACTGAAAAGTAATTTTAAATCAAGTTTATAATTAATCGGTATGTAGGTTATGCCTGCTGTGCTGTAAAAATGTTGTGAATGATAAATAATAACTTTATTTTTAAGTTAATTTTAGGCTATTGTTATATATATCATTGAAATAAAATAACAAAACAAATAAATAAATGATAATAAAAAAGTATGTAATTATTATTGTTGTAATAATAACAATAATAATGTTAATAATTATAATTATTATTATTTGATAGATAAATCATGTGGCTAACTTCCTTAAAGTTTAGGCCTACATAAGGAGCCGGAGAACGAGTCAGCTCCTCCGTCGTTCTGCCCCCGTGTGGTGAAGAAACACTCGAGCCTGCTGGAGAAAAAACTAAGAAGCCATGTGTCTCGTATTTTTATTCTTAGACAGCCATATTCCCCACACACTCACACGAGTCAGGCGATGGGCCAATTCAGCCCAGTTTGGGTGAACTAAATCCGATTCTTATGAGAGAAGATAATGAAAGGAAAAAATAGAAACGCACAATTAATTACAAAGTTAATCATTATTAATAAGTACAAGCCTACATTATTATTTGTAGGCCTATAACATTTCTGTATCATTACATGTGGCCATTGGTTGCTGATGTGGGTAAGGTAAAAAAAGTAAACAGCATATTATTTTGTATTCACGTTCTATTTCCATACATTCCTCAAAATTGTGTAATTACGCACACCCAATGCACATCTCCAGAGGCAGGGTGCCAAGCCAAACAGGGTGTCACGCTCTAGTTTATGGGCGCGAAGCCTCAGGAACACTTCAGGATAATTTCAACACGTGCCTCCATAAACAGCAGACAAATGGTCAACATTCCCTCCCCCCCCCCAAGGTGCAAATACTTCCCTCCTCGTCTGTGCATGAGATGAAACTCATTAATTTCTGTGATTTATTCCACAAACACACACAGGAGAAGCTCAATCACAACCTAACCTAACTGACTGTCAATCAGTGAAGAACACAAAAAGGCAGACACAGGTCGCAGTCGTGAACTGAAGACACATAGAGGAGCAGCCAGGACAGAACAAGACGATAGTGTCGGTGCGTCTCTGTGTATTTATGAACCAGGCCCGGCGTACAGGCGTCGTTGTGGTTATACAGGGGCGAAGATGTCTTCGTATGCAGGTGGAGGAGGAGAACAGGTGGAGCTGTTGTCTTCGTCTTTCTCCTCCACCTGCTGTCCATCCTGGACTCTGTAACAAACGTTAGTAACATATATATACACGTTAGTATGTTACTATTAAAAAAGATAGCGGCAATATTGCAGAAACTTGAAATGTGTAGTCCTCTATGATTGTTTAAATCGTTTCTTATTCTTTTAATTCAACTGTGTTCCAGTTGGCCTATTCTTTGAGTCATCACGGTAAACGGATCTGTTTATCTGTTGCCTCAAGTTTGATTAACTATTAACTTTGTCTGGATTATATGAACTACCCATCATCGTATCTTAGATGAGGTGCTCTTGTGTTCCACTCCAGAGTTTCTACTTCAGTTTTAAACTCTATCTCAATAACAAGCAGGGGACACGCTTCATTCCACTTCAACTCTCGCATCGAATACTTCAAGTATCCGACAAAACATTCAGCAGACGCAGAGGCAGTAAAACAAACTATGTTTTACTGCCGACACAACAGGGGTCGCTCTCCTCCAGCGCTCACCTGCTCCTCGTGGGTCTCGTTAGCGCACGGCCGCGGCCGAGGGGAAAGCCGTCCTCTAAGGTGAAGGCTGCGTTCTCCACGGGGAACAGGTGGTGGAAGCAAGGCGGGGGTGGGCCCCTCTCGCCCACTGGGTGCAGCTGGTGGTGCTGGTAGAGCTGGGGGTGCTGCTGCTGTCGGCAGGGCCAGGGAGTCGTATGGCGGGGGGCCGAACTGTGCAGCGCAGTGGAACACCACGGGGGGTTGGACGCCGTTGAACACAAAGGAGAGCTCAGCCGCTCCCCTGTGCTCCTCCGCCGCCTCCTCCTCCTCCTCCTCCGCCCTCTCTCCGGTAAGCCGGTACAGCAGGCAGGGAAACATCCCGAAGCTGCACAGGCTCATCAGCATGAAGACCCCCCCGAAGGAGATCATGATGGGCCCCAGGAGGAGCCTCTCCCACTCCAGGCTGGGGCCGTCGCCGTCGTACTCCAGAGAGCCTGTGATGGTGAACACGGAGCCCACCAGACACAGGAATATCCCCAGCAGCAGAAAGACGCCCCCCGTCTTCTCGCCAACCAGCCCGGTGTGCGGACAGCCCATCAAGGTGGTAGGGCCGGTCTCCATTTCCCCCTCACCCACCCACCCCACTCCCGCCAAGCCCGCCAGAGTCCTGAGAACCCCCAGAAGCCCCTTGGGTCTTCGCGGTATAAGGTGCACTTGCTTGATTGCTACTGCTGCTGTGTGTGTGTGTGTGTGTGTGTGTGTTGTGTGTGTGTGTGTGTGTTGTGTGTGGTGTGTGTGTTGTGTGTGTGTGTGTGTGTGTGTGTGTGTGTGTGTGTGTGTGTGTGTGTGTGTGTGTGTGTGTGTGTGTGTGTGTGTGTGTGTGTGTGTCTGAGAAAGTGAGTATAATGAAACAGAGCATGAATTCCTAACTGCTCAGGAAACTAACTGCTACTCTGTGTCTGGCTGTGGGTCGGTCGGTCGGACAAAGAGACAACACAGAATGTTTTGTGTTTTCTTAAGTTAAGACTCTAACTGAAGTGCCAGGTTATAGGTTAACTCATTCAGCCATTGAACTGCTTGAGGTTTGTTGAGGACTTATGCCGACATGGGAATCAACATTCAGTGTCACAGTTAACCGTAGTGTGAACGATATGTAGACGTTTGTTGTACTATTGATGTCATTGTTTATTCTGTGTTTGAAGTGACATTGCAATTCAAGAATAAGAATGTAGCATCACAATAGCACAGCACAGCTCACTTATCAAAGTCACACACTGAATACTATATGAACAACATCAATAAAATGCTATGAAAACATCACTTTGAGACGGAGCAGAGGGGAACTCGAGGGGCGTGCTGAAAGAGAAACGGGCCGAGGAACACTTGTCTGCTCACACGGACCGAGGGGTTTGTGTGGATCCAAACATGTCAGACATGGCTTCACACGGACACCCACATGGCCAGCCACAGTGCGGTATGCATAAGTTATAACTTATATGACTTACATAAGTTATAACCCACCGCCGCGTGCTGCGCTGAGTGAACAATGCTTAGCAGGAGCAGGGAGAGCCGCAGCGGATCACGCTATAACGTGCTCTGGACAGAGCCGCTTGCGCCGCGCAGCACGCAGGCCTGCAGACCGCTCTGATTGGCTGAGCCAGCAGGAAGTCAAATCAGGATGCAAATCAGGATAAAGTTAACGTTCTATAATCTAAATGTGGTACAGTGAACCATAAGTGAACAGCAAGAAATGAGTATAAGTATAGTATAGTAGGATAAGGAGCATAAATACCTACCTCATACTAGTAAATACCTACTTCTTACTAATATTGCGTATGATACCGTTTTTGGTTATTTCAATTAGGCCTAAATCACTCAAACCCATGCATAGAGCCACGTTGTTTTTTCATTAGTAGTCATAGTAATGTTTCCTTTATGTTGTAGTTCACACTAGATGACTAGTCTGTCATGTGTGGTCTCAATAATACCATTCAACTTTAGTTTTCACCTTTGTCCCTCACATTTTTTTTTACACATTTTTCTTGAATCAGGTTACAGGGTTGTTAGGGTAAGGATTCTATGTGTTTATATATCAATTTATTACACATTCAGTCCCTATGGCTTCACAGGTCCACACACACACACACACACACACACACACACACACACACACACACACACACACACACACACACACACACACACACACACACACACACACACACACACACACACACACACAGAGACACACACACACACACACACACACACACACACACACACACACACACACACACACACACACACACACACACACACACACACACACACACACACACACACACACACACACACACACACACACACACACACAGACCATTTCTTGACAGCTCTAACTGACCCCTGATCTCTCGTTGAGAGAGAACTCCCCAAAGCCCAGATTGAAAGCAAGCCAACTCTAAAAAAAAAGCTGCAACCGATATCCATAAATGTATGGCAGTATAATACACTTCAATAATGTATATTCTATATGTATTTATGAAGGTATATGTATCTCAGCATAGCAGACATAGCACGGTAGTAGAACAAAAACAGAAATAAGTAAACATGTACAAATACGAGATAATTACTACTATTAGTAGTAATAGGACTAATAGTACTGCATGCCATTTTTTTTTTTACTAATACTGACGGATGCTTTGATCCATTCATAGCAATAGCAGCTTTAAAGTTACTTACACAATTACCGTGAGAGTTATCTCAATATGTTAACGTTGTTTAGCCAACCATTCAAGATAGAATTATTGCCCTTTTTTCCCTATATATACTTACTGGCCTTACTGAAATGAAAGGACACCCTTTTTTTCTTTCAAATGTCTTCCGTGTGTGTCAAGAACAAGGAGCAGGGCAGTGTGAGGTACAGCCAGCCATATAAAGAAACCTTTGATTATGCATTACTCACTTAAAATGCAAACATGTTTTCAGTTGAATGTCATATTGCTGTTATCTCAGCAGAAAGTTGCCATTCTGTCCCTAAACGCACACCCAAAAAACAATCATCACACGGGCCACAGGTCCACCAATAGAACATAAAGGAAAACAAAAGTGTGTTAATTATCAAACACACATCATTTACCCTTGACCTTTACCTCAGCACCAACTGCTTTCAAATTAAAATGCTTTAAATGAATTACCAAAGGGAATTCCATGAGTGGATAGGACACCCTAGATATAATACTCTTAGTATTGTTAATCCTTTAATCCTATTTAAGTAGATAGGTTTGATCTGTTTACCAAAGAGATAGCTTATCATGATTACATCTTATCGTAATGATGCCCTCTGCATTTGCTTTTGATTTTTGGTACATTTAGAAGGTTCAAAAGTGTGTTTACAAGGGAAAAGTTAAAATGTTGCCTCAATTCTCATGACAAAGTTCAAGATTTTGTTTAAAGGTTAATTACTAAAAAAATACTATTTTCTAGTACTTATCAATAAGGGTACATTAATTAACCACTAATATATAACATATAGCATAAGTATATGCAGTAATAAGCATTATCATAGCATTAGCATAGGGTAGGGTTAGTTGTAACACTCTAGGAACAGGGTGAGGCCTAGGTTGGGGTCATTAAATAATCTATAAATGATTGGAGAAGGGTGTCAGCCACATGTTAACTATTGACATTTTCACTTTTATCGATATTAAGTGCCTATTACAAATGAATAACTGATGTGCATTTTTAATGAGGGGGGGGGATTGAGAGGAGAGGGGCCAATAAACACAATGAGAACAGATACACACACACACACACACACACTGAAGCTCTCAGTGACAGATCGCCTGTGACGTGACTCTGTGATGGTGGCACGAAGGGGTCCACTCCTGCTCCCGGGGCGGAGAGGCTGAGCACTAGTGAACGTGCACACTCATCACCCTCTCTGTATCCTCCCAACACTGCACCTCAACACCTTCACTTAGAAAGAAGATCTACTTCCATCTTAACTCTTTAAGGTTAATGTTAAAGGGTTGCAATCTACTTTCCTTCACCTTAAAAGTGATAATCACCTAACCCTTAAAATGTAAAAAAAATAAAATAAAAATTGATCTCTGTATGTTCTGCCTTTGGGTGAAACGCAGACCGCTGAATGTGTTGGGTTTACGAGGACGGTCTTCCTACACACCAGGGGTCATAGAGACCCTGTAACGAGTGAACGAGTCCAGCCCTAGTTAACGCAACTACTGCTGATATTACACAATGTGACACCATGGACACGGATTAGAGTATTATGGTCTGTGGGAAGGGCAGGAGGTCAACTTTAGCACGGTGACAAACGACCATTGACACCTCACACACACAAAAAAAAACAGGAAAACAGGACATTTATGGATTGTTATTATTAGGTGTTTAACTAAAAACAAGCATGTAGTTCACATAGAGTTGAGCAGCGTCTCGTCTCTCGCAGACCAGTTACAAACTGGTTAACCCTGATGGAGCTGAAGCGCTTCAGACCGTCCTTAACTGTCACACAGGACATACTTTAGAGGCAATTGGAAAATAGGGAATATTCCCTGGACCAGATCCGACTTGCTCTGAGTTTGAGTAATTCCAAAGAGGTCTTTTGGGCTTTGTATGGGAGCGGGAGAGGAGAAGGAATGGAATCCATATTAATGCAATAAACCTACAACATCCTTGTTGACTCAGATGGTTTTCCACGTGTATGAGAGTGGAGATCAAAAAGGGCACATCAATTACCCAACGTCCATAAATGTTACTGATGTTGTGAGAGCTCTCTTGGATTCTAGAATAACTCAAGTCTAGGGCACCGCTGGGCCTCAGGATAAACACATACGTGATGGTGGACAGTAGCGGCCAACAGCTCTCTCTCTCTCTCTCTCTCTCTCTCTCTCTCTCTCTCCCTCTCGCTACCCCCCCCCCCCACACCCCCCCACACACACACACACACACACACACACACACTCTGCTCTCCCTCTCTCACTCTCCGCCCCTCTGGGACATTTCAGTCTCTCTCTCTCTCTCTCTCTACTCCAGGACGTTTCAGTCTCTCTCTCTCTCTACTCCAGTTTCAGTCTCTCTCTACTCCAGGACGTTTCAGTCTCTCTCTCTACTCCAGGACGTTTCAGTCTCTCTCTCTACTCCAGGACGTTTCAGTCTCTCTCTACTCCAGGACGTTTCAGTCTCTCTCTCTACTCCAGGTACGTTTCACTCTCTCTTTACTCCAGGACGTTTCAGTCTCTCTCTCTCTCTCTCTCTCTCACACATGGTTTTCGCTGGCTGAACTGTTGTTTTGATTCAGCACTGTATAATAAACCCTAAGGAAAAACTGACAAACCTGACTGAATTCCCGCAGAGGGATTAATAAAGTTTGTCTTATCTTCCCTGCCACAGTATATTATTTGATGGATTTAATTTTTTTGGATTTGTGCACTACAAATATTTATCTACTTTTTATAAGTTGTTATTCCATAAAAAGCACTTTTTGCTGATTTGTCATTTCTAATATCAAATTCTATAATGGCCTGATTATGTTATTTATATTACATAATAACAATATTTTTGCACTTTTATTTACTAAAAGAAATTGCTGCAAAGGCTTGAAATCTGAGAAAATTAAGTACAATGAATCAAAAATATTCAACCATAATGAAAACAATAAATAAATTAATACAATTATAACAGCAACACCCACACTCTCCAAGGCTCGTCGGGCAGAGTAGAACCACTCTGTGGTCGGAGCAGTCCTCTTACAAGACCATCTGCCACTGTTTGTTTTCAGCCTGGGTTTGGGTATAAACACCCTGGGATCTGGATGTGGCCCTGCCAGAGGGACTGAGCTTGTGACTTCTGGCTACTAGGGCATTAATGGCTAAAGTGTCACAGGGATAAAGGTAAAATTTTACAGTGGTTAAAGGGACGGTATCACAGTGGTTAAAGGGATAGTATCACAGAGGTTAAAGATAATGTACAACGGTGGTTAAAGGGATGGTATCACAGATCAAAAGTAAAGTATCAAAGAGGTTGAAGGTACAGTATCACAGAAGGACTTTAAGCTATTCAAATCTGAAAGGCGAGCGAGTTTAATGCAAATTGTAATAATGCAAATGTCCCATCATTCTTATACTTTTGTATTATAATACACTACATGTAGGAGAGCCTATTCGATCTGCATATTCCAATTTGACTATAAGCTAAAGGCTAATACAGACTATAAATTGCTGTGTGGCATAGCCCTTCAGAATGTGAGCAGTAATCCATTCATTGATATATCAAGTTATGTCTGCTAGCTGTTTCAGTTTCAGAGCCTTTGGACTGTTAACAAACAGTGTGCCACCCATGGTCAATATATTTAAAGTAACAGCAATACATTTAATCACACAATCATTCCCTGCAAAGTTCCTACACATCCTTGCTTACCAATAAAAAACGACACAAAAGACATGTAAAGTAGTCATATTCATATATTTGTATATATTCATATATTACACATTTAATACAGGCACATTGAAATTAAATCATAGACATGAGTGGCTGATATAGCTTTAAAAATGTCCATTTCATGAGAATCATGTACACAATTTTGCTTTTCTTTTTAAACTCTTATTTTACTACAACATATAAACAAAGGAAAAGTGTGAAAGTGACCGAAACGAAAGCCTCGACGATTATCCGTGATCACGATTTCTGCAGGCAGCAAGAACCAGCTTGCCAAGATCAACTGCAACTGAAAAAGTTGTGTTTCTTTTTTTCTTAAAGGGACGGTCTATTCTAAAGCATTGGGATCCATGGCAGACTTTGACTTTGACACCACACCCCTGTGTACTTGTGATCAAATGAGGACAGACGATTGGAGACCTGCTGTATTTGAAACGGAATGCTCCACACACTGGATGTAGAACTCGGTTTTAGAAAACAATAATACTATGATATTTAAAAGCATGAAAAACAAAGAAATATTAATCTCATTATGTGTCAATGCGCCCTTATACGTATACAACCATGCTTGAGGATATCAAGCGTATCAATAGCCATCCAAAAATAAATCATTAGTGAATAGTTTCTAAGGAAGATGAATCACAAGAGATAAGTTGCGGGTTAATTCGTCAGTGTATCAGACAAAGGTAGCGATATGAATGATAGCACTTTGAAATTAATCCACCGTCCATTCCAACAGGGGAGATGACACCTTGATCCGTAGCGATCTCAGCCTCAAGGGGTCATTAAAAGCCACATTTTGTATGCAACGACAACAAAAATAAATCACATTTCAGGGTCAAAGTTAAAAAAAGCATACTTGTGAAAATCTTAAAATCACAACAGCCAACCCGGCAATAGAGGTGTTTTGGGTGGGGGGGGGGGGGTTTGTGCGTTTCTTCCTTGAAGTCGGATTGTTGTTTTGCTTTCAGCCACATCGATTACAATTGAAATCTCAACGCAGTTTACAACGATATCTGCGCCCCACTAGCAACACTTGAATATTTCTTTGCGGCTGGCATTTTTTGATAAGGCATTTACGATGCTACTGCGCCTCCAGCAGCCCCCCCCCCCCTGGACCGCGGGATGAGGAGGGGTCGAGGCCTGCGGACGATTTCCAATTAAAAAAGAGGACTTATAAAAGACTTCAATAACAAATAAACAAAAACATTGGTGAAGGCAAACATGTCTTATTGGCCGACTGGAAGACAAGACTGGGGGTTGTATAAACTGAAGGCGTTTTCCCTTTCTCATCCTGATCAAGGAGTATAAAATGAACACGACTAGCCCACGACGACGGCGACCTGCTCATGCGCCGCGCTTTGGCACGCAAACGACAGAAGGAAGGCGAGATTCAGGCACGTTTCTCCGTACGTTTTGGCGGGCACGCGATGACACAGTTTTGAATCCGATAAAAACGTACTCGAAAAAAGACACCTGTTTCATGCAAAAAACTAATTGTTGCATTTACCTTGCTGCCGTTTTATAATAAAAGTGGCTTATTTAAAATATGTCTACCTGGACTACACGGAAACTTACATTTATACGAAACGTAATAAGGGCATGTTTAAGAACTTGTGCTAGCCCTCCGAAGACCCGGTTAGTAACAGTGTTGAGGATTAGCCCTGTTGATATCCCCATGGAAATGGAGAAAAGATGCATAAAGCTGAATCATCAAAGCACAAACGAGGACAGACATCGGTAGGCACTGGATGTTTCTTGTTTTTGTTGCGTTCCTTTTTTGTCATTAAAGCAATTTAAAATCTTAAGATGCCCACGACTTTGAACTGCGGGTGTGCCCTGGCATGTTCTGAGAGACTCAGAGAATTTATAGTGTTTCAGCGATCATTTGTCTTCATTGTTTCATTGCACGCGACCATAAAGAGAGAAGAGCAAGGAGGAGAGAACGGGAACCCAACCTGAGCATGGGTTGGGCTGAGGCTCGCAGCACATACTATTCAGTGCAACTATTTACAGTGGAAAAGGGCAGAGAACATTCCTCATAGAAAAGAGAAGGGAGGGGGGAAAGAGATTATTCGAAAATTGGCCGGAAAGATTGGTTAGTGCACATTTTTCTTTGCTTTTTTTGTTTTCGTGATTGCATATAATATAGTTTTATTTTTTTACCTAATCCATAAAATTGTTTGTACAAAAAAAAGTGATTTGATCAGAGAGCGTGACACCTGTACAGTTCCTGAAGGCTCGTCCCAGTATTCATACTCTTGTTCACTTTCTATTAAATAGTGTTTAGTACTCAGTGCTGCCTCTTTACTGTAGTGAAACTTTAGGTTCCGAGGAAAAAAAAGGAGGACTAAAGAGGGCGCGCTCAGGTGTTCGACTGCAGCGGGAGGCAGATCCAGGACGTCAAGGGACGTCGTCACAGCAACCCTAAGCATTCTAGAGAAGCTTCCAATCAACAGTCAGCCATGTAGCGTCCTGTGGAAGCAAGACGTAGGATCAGATGATCACTGCACAGCTCCTTCGACGACGTTAGATGACATCTGATCATTGTCTTGGTATATTGGCGTGTTGATACCAAAATGATATATAAAACAAAATAAATTGTGATAAAATAAAAACTGGGCCTCGTCACTGAGACCTCCTGAGAACAAACTTGCCTTTTTCATGCTAATGCTAACACTTGTGCGCTAACACGGTCTTAATACAGACACATACTTGTGTGCCTTGTGCTATGAGCATGTTAGCATGCTAATGGTGTATAGCATGCAGTTACGTGTTAGTGCGTTGGCATTAGCATGGTCAACTCAGCATAAGCACATATCTAAAAAAAATATAAACCCATTAGCATACAATCCTGTTAAATGTTTTTTCGTTTTTCTCCTCAATTTCGAGGGGAGGAAGCGGGCGGCTGTACGTACCCGTGGCGAACCTCTTCTTGGTGAGGGACAGCCGGTAGCCGGGTCCCTGCAGCTCCATGTCAACCCCCGACAGGGTGCTTCCCTCGTTCATGAACTGCACCGCCAGGGTGGCCGGCGTGGACGGCCCGCTGGACAGCTCGAACTTAGCCCTGAGAGAGCCCGCGCCTGGGGCACCACACACACACACACACACACACACACAACAGTAAAACATAAATAACCCTAAATAACAAAAAACTGAACACAGGACAGAGACAAAAACGTCAACAGATCCAACAGAGCAGTCGTTAACGTTAACACTGTAATGTTAGCGGTAGATGTAGCAGGGGGAGGAAGGCAATCCCCCAGAGCGGACGGCTGAGGACACATACACGTGACGTTACCTTCGTTGTCGCTCTTGTCCGAGATGTCGCTCAGCTTCCACAGGAACTTTTTCTGCTCTGCATTCCTGAGAGGCGGAAACAAAGACACACAAAAAAACCCTGAGTTATTCCTGAGGTTTTAATTCGCGCTCTCTTATCAACAGTGACATCGCTATTTGTACATATTTGTACATTTGTGTTTCCAAACGTATAACATATTTGGTGACCCTCCCCTGACAGGCGACGCAATACAGCGTGCCGACCCGGATCTGAATAGGTAACGTTTGCCGAAGCATCGCCGTTACGACCCCATGCGAAAGCAGGAGGCTCGGTCTCACCAGATGCCGTTGGGCAGCGCCTGCATGCTGGTCACGCCCCCGTCCACGGGCACCAGGATCTGGACGTTGGCCAGGGAGCCCGGGCCGGACATGGGCTCTGGGTTGAAGCGGTAGTCCAGGCAGAGGTCCGTGGTGCCGGCCGCACACTTCCAGTACACCGCCAGGTTGAGCGGCGTGGACTGGATGCCGCTGGAGTGCACCTGGTCAAACGCACGCACGCGCGCACATGCACACACAAGCACACACAATACAAGCTAGCGTCAAGGCCAGATCTCAAGCGCAGATCTCAAGCTTCATATTTGCAGCAGGAAAATCTATAAAATGATATTTATTGAATGAATGAAGCACTTTTTCAAAGACCATTTTGGACACGAAATAGACCTGAAATAGACTGAGTGTGGGCACTGTTCTGATGTATCATGAGCATATTGCTTTCAGCAGTCGCCATCATTCTGATGTCTACCATTATTTTAAAGCTAATTTCATGTTACCTATTCATTACCTTGTTTATTTGTATTTATTTAGTATTGCTGTTTTGGATCAGACCTCTCGCAGATGTACAAAGGTGTTCATATAAGACAATGTTAGCTGTGTTGATGAACCCCTGGGTGACGGAGCTGAACGGTGTATTCTGGGGTATAGCTCCACAGACCTGGTATTTCAAGATGTCCACGTTGTAGTAGGAGGCGGTGGGGTTCTGCTCGGCAGCCTTCCTAAGGTAGGACATCAGCGCCGGCATATTGAACCAGAAGTCCTTGGAGTTGGAGTCACTCTGAGAGGCGTCGCTACACACACACACACACACACACACACAGGAACAGAGTCACACATACACACAGCGATCAAAGGCTCAATTATTCATCAGGCCCTCTTGGCTTTCAGTGTAAAGCTCCAACAGCTTGGAAAGAATGAGCGGACACGTAACCGAGCGGCCCATTAAATCACCACCCCTTTAATTCAATTAGTCAGGCCATGAGGCCTTGGAATAACACACACAGAGAGAGAGAGAGAGAGAGAGAGAGAGAGAGAGAGAGAGAGAGAGAGAAGAAGAGAGAGAGAGAGAGAGAGAAGAGAGAGAGAGAGAGAGAGAGAGAGAGAGAGAGAGAGAAGAGAGAGAGAGAGAGAGAGAGAGAGAGAGAGAGAGAGAGAGAGAGAGAGAGAGAGAGAGAGAGAGAGAAAATAAATCATCTTGAGTGTTTGATCTGGTCAACCAAATAAATTATCAAAAACGAAGTCTCAACTTTACCTTGTTAGCCAAAACAAATGTCTCTGGTCTATTCGTCTTAACACTTATGAGAGAAAAAAGCTGAGGCCAAAAACGGGCTGTATTGATTTAGATGACTGGAATACGGGATACTGACGATTTTTATTTTTTTCGGTTGAGGAATAACTGTTATTCCACTGTGGCTGACAGAGGCTGGGATTAGCCGTGTTAAAACCAAACCGCTGTTATTAGAAGCGGGTGTTTGGAAAATGTTTTTTTCTATTCCACAGTGAGGATCCTTAGGCAGTACGGCCTTATGAATGTTGATGAACGCTACAACCTAGCGGCTAAGCTACGATGACAGAGATGCTAATTTACCTTCCCCATGTCAACACTGACTCAACATTCATGTCACCTGATGCCTCATTGTAACACCGAGCCAGCTGCGCAGGCAAATTAAAACAGTGCTACGTTCAAGATTCACATTCAACACAGAACATTGTCCTGGAGAAACACTAGAGTTATGGGTCCAAGAGGAGAATTTATTGCGTTAGGCTGCATGTATGATGAACAGTATAGCGTTGTGCTTACATTTGTTTTCTGAAAGACTTCAATGGTGTAAATTATACTGCACAAACCTGGTTGAAGTTCAACATCATAAGACAAATTCAACCTAGTCCTGATTCGCATTGGATTAAAGATGGCGTTGGCAACGTTAGCCAGAGCAAGATATCATCTGAAATGATGCAGCCGCAAGAAATCCCATCTTCCATCCAGGCCCCCCGCCAAAACCACTATCCCAGAACACAGGACTAGCTCGCTAGCTTTAGCAGGAGGTCTGTGGAAGACTCTAGTCATCGCACAATGAGTGCTGAATGAAATTCAGCTAAAAACATTTTATTTTTTGTTTTGTCAGAGCATTAGATGTATTGATTGCTGTCGGGTGTAGAGAGCACTTCACAAAATCAGATAAAAAATATTGCTTCTAGAATGAACGGCCTACCCTAGCCGTGTGACATGGCAATGTCTAAAACCTGCAGGAAGTCCCGCCTACCTGTGCCATGTCAACGTATACAGCCCCCCAGGAAGTCCCGCCTACCTGTGCAGCAGCTGCTGGTTGGGCAGCACCTGCTCCAGACGGCTGGTGTTCTTCAGCCTGAAGGTGAGCACGGCGGGGGAGGGGTTGGAGGTGAACACCTTGATGATGCCCATGGGGAAGGACAGCGTCATGTCCCCCGTGATCTTCACGATGCACCTGCGACACAAGACCGTGGTGTGAACCCCTGACCTATGGGAGAGACGAGGGGCGGTGGCGGTGGCGCTGGGCTCTCGACCCGCGGGGGGCGGTCATACGGGCTGACACAGAACACATCGTTGTTCAACGATCTGTTTTGTCAATGGTAACCCAAGGTGCCTACTGTGCAAACAGCAAGTGGCAGCATAAGATTATATCATCTTGGCCACCATTAAGATACCCACAGGGAATGTGAGGACAAATACACTGTTCAGATAAGTGATAGAAGTGTTGTTTTAGTCCAGCCTTACTGAAGTAGCATTAGCTCCATTAGGGTCCACAACCTCAAACGAGAGTGTCAACCCCCTTGCTTTAAACCTAATTTGTATAAACATGCGTTTATCCATGGCACCGTGCTATCGTACCATGAGTGCATGCCTTTCCGCATGGCGGGGCCCCGGTGGGAATCGAACCCCTAACCCGGGCAGTGTTACCGCCACGCTCCGACCGTGGAGCGCTACGGGGCCAACCTGCTGCATGGCGCCCAATGCAGGGCTTATTCAGATATGTTCCATTCGCTATGCCCCCCCCTTCTCCCACCCACACCACCACCACCACCACCACCACCATCACTACCCTTACAAAAATAACATCTTTCTCTTTTTCCACGTCGGCAATTGAGCAGCAGTTAACCAATAAAAAGAGTATGTTTTCTCTGCATGGCCTTTTAATGTGCCCCATGTGGGCCGTCCCCCAACTGAGGAACGGTGTCAGACCCACACAAATCTTCTACGCATTCCATGCACGCAACCGAGGGGCACACACACACACATAAGCACTCACACACATACATACGCAAAGACACATGATCGCTCACACACACACACACACACAACACGTGCTCTCACACACACACACACACACACACACACACACACACACACACACACACACACACACACACACACACACACACACACACACACACACACACACACACACACACACACACACACACACACACACACACACACACACACACACAGGTTTTGCCCACATGTCAGCATTCCTAATAGGACTCTCCGAGCCTCTTTGAAACAGGAATAACTGAAAACGACGTGCAATTTGTCAACAGCTCGCCAACGTTTTGGGGGAGGGGGGGGGGGGGGTTTCAAGACCGCTGGCGTGCGACATACTTGCTGGGGTCTGCTCCTTTGAAGTAGGCGTTGACGGACTCTGTGAACGCAACGGCGATGGGCAATGCATCGTGTTGGACGCCAGCGTAATGGGACTGGGGCCGCGGGACGTTCCTGTGAGTGAGAAAAATGTAAACACGTGTGTTATTATTCTGCTGATGTGGTCAGGATTAGCTTATGGTGCAGGAGCTACATGAGTCGAAGAGCCTGCTCTGTTTCACAGGGCGGCGGAAAAAAACGTGCAAAGAGCCTTTATTCAATTCATATTGTTGTTATAATTTATGTTTAGTTTTTCTTCTACTCATTCGAAGACGTCAGTCCCTCAGTTCGAAGCTTTTCAATACAAGAACAAACGAAACAAACAACACTTATAAGAAAAGATAAAACAAGAAAAGTGTTTGCATTCAGTAGAGCTTACATCCATTAATAAGTGCTTTAGTCCATCCAATACATTATTGTGTGGTTCATCAATAAAAAGGTTATCAAACAGTTATCACACATCCATAACAGTAACACAATAAACAATCCAATGACAATCAACATATCAGAACATGGATTAGATATACAGCCACAGATGCAGATGCTTTCATTGATCCAGGAGGAGATGATGTTAGAAAGTCACACAAACGTTAAACCGACACATCGATGAGTTCAGGTGGAGGAGTGCCGACCTCACTGGTGGGTCACATGACACAGTTCCACCCAGCGGGTTCGACGGACGGCCGGCACAAGTGTTAGTTGGCGAGAGCAACGCGGGGGGGTTCAACGACTCTGATTAAACACCCAGAATAGATGCAGAACCTAGAAGGTACCACCTCCTTTTGGGTGTTTTCTATTTACACTATCAACGTTTTGGGAATTCCTGTTCGATGTTATGCTTTGAGTCTATAAGGAACAGTGTATGACAAGACCTTGATTTCATTATTGTTTTGTACTTGAAGATAGAAACTGGTATTGGATTTAAACAAAATTTCTTTACATTTTTGGAGGATTGGAATGCCTACTTAGTGAAGTACTGTGTAAATCGTTGCACCCCCCGGTTAAGATGAGCCCTTCTCTATACGGAGCGCACCCCTACCTGCAGGCGTCTCAGAGCGCTTCTCATAGGTGGGCAGCTTGGCTATGAAATCATCATCCTCTTTACCAGCCAAAGTAATGAACAAAGCATAAACACAATGAATGAGCGCGAAGAGAGAGAGAGCGAGAGCGAGAGCGAGAGCGAGAGAGAGAGAGAGAGAGAGACAGACAAGGCAAAACCGAAGAAGCGATGAAAGCTACTCGTGGAGATGACTCGAGACGATGAAGATGAAGACATTGCTTGGTTTAGCATGGCACTGCTTCTCTGGTGAAAGGGTTAGTCCGTTAACAACCAGCGGTTGTAGATGGTTAAGCCCTAGGGTCAGGGGTCAGGATCGGGGTTGGGGGTCAGGGTCAGGGTCAGGAGGCGGGGCCAGACTCACTCTGGAAGGCGGGGAGGGGAGGGAGGAGCTGCTCAGGCTCCAAAGAAGAGAGGGCCAGGGGATAGAGAGGCTCAGGTCCTGAAACAAGCACAGGGGAGGGGGTCAGAGGTCACCGTGGGGAGGAGGGTGGAGGAGGAGGAGGAGGAGGAATAAAGGGGTCTTGCAGTGGGAGAAGGTATGGTTTAGGGCAGGGTAGAGCTAAAATAGAAACATCAATAACTTTGGAACAAGAGTAGATAAAGAAGGAAACGTTTTTGATAAAAGGATGAAAAGCATGGGGCAGGAGAGAGCAAGGGCGGCAGACCAGACCAATCTGGACAACTTCACTCCACCAAGTGTGTGTGTGTCTACAAGTGTGCATGGGCGCGTGCGTGTACCTGCATTTGTGTGGATGTGTATTTGTGTGTTTACGTGCGTGCGTGTGCGCGTATGTGTGCAAGAGTGTGTTTAGCTGCATGTGTGCGTTTATGTCTGTGTGTGTGTGTGTCTGTGCGTGCGTGCGTGCGTGCGTGCGTGCGTGCGTGCGTGCGTGCGTGCGTGCGTGCGTGGTGTGTGTGTGTGTGTGTTTGTGTGTGTGTGTGTCTGTGACTCACCAACGGTGGGCGTGTTGCTGGCGCTCATGGAGGCGTTGGAGGACAGCGAGGAGGAGCTCTCGGCCCGGGCCAGGGGGGCCGGCGAGGGCGGGCTGGTCCCGGCCGGCTTGGGGGGGCTGAAGGGTCGGACCTGCGGGGGCACGGGTCGATCAGCGCCGCTCAGACCTCAACGCCAACTCAGGCGCTTCAACGCCAACTCAGCCACTGGACGGCTTTTAATCCCAAACAACATTTCTTTATAGATATTAAAAGGTACCGTACATTAAAATAATAGTTTTGAAACGTGCTCTGAAACACATCTGCCTACTTGACGCTAGCTTAGAGGCAACAGGGAGCCATATTAATGACTCTGACGCTGCACATAAATCTGACGTTGTGTTTTCATAGTGAGCGCGGGGGCTGGGGTCCGGAGAGAGCAGGGAGATGGTGGGTTTCTACATAAATAAACGTTCCGTTCTCGAGGATGCCTACTAATGTCGCCATCTCGTTCATTTGGGTTCTCTACTTGCAATGGCTGTATATAATTATATGAACGATATGTAATGCTCTAGATTCATATTAATGTGTCAATGTATATTGATAATAAATGAATGTATATTTTTAGATTCATTTTATAAGGATTACTTATTTACATGTACAAACTTTCCCCATCAGCCCAGAGCAGAGGGATTTGAATCCACAACCTGTCTTAAAAGGGGGTTCAAACGGTCCCTGGGTACCAGAACACCCCATCCCACCGCGTCGCCCTGCTTACGATCTCATTGATCCCGCTGAGTTTCCCGGTGGGCAGCTTGGGTCTGGACGAGGGTCTGGGGGGGGGCACCAGGGCCCCAACCGTCAGCGGGGTGGTGGGTCTGGCGAGGGCCGGCCCTGGGAGGAGAGGGAGGAACGGGGGAGGGTCAGTAGGTAGAGAGTAGGAGAGAGAGGCTGGAGGAACAGAGACCACAGAGGCCGCGTTCAGACTGCAGGCAAATCTGATTCAAATCTGATTCCTTCTCATATCCGATTTTTAGGGCTGACTGTCCACACTGTTTTAGCAAGTGTCCAAATCGCATTTGGCTCTGTTCAGACTGGGCCACATTATTGACCCATCTGACAGGTTGCTGTAGCAACGATGTCGGAGCGGAGGCGTCATCCAGCGTGTGTATTGTGTGACGTCATGTTAATAGCGACGAGAAAACAATTAACAAACCAAGATGGATCAAAGAACGCGAAAGACTTTATTAAATTCGATTATTCCGATACATGGCCTCGGAGCTCGATTGAACGGACCCATCTCCCACAGATTAATGTGGACGCATTTCGTTTCTCCTCTGTCCAAGGACTGAGGCGCGGGTGGTTTGGCGCATTGGTCAGGTCTGGCGTTCGCGTTAGTGAGTGACGTCATTGGCGACAGTCAAAACCGATCTGAGGTGTTTGAGCTGTTTCATGACTTGAGACGCATCTGTCCAAATGCGATCTAAACCACCTCCCGGAGGTGGTTTCGATCCGTTTCGCAAAAATCGGATTTCATGTGACTTGGGACTGTTCAGACTACAAAAGAGTCATCCGGTTCCAATCTGGATGGGCTAAAAATCGGATTTTGGCTGGCAGTCTGAACGCGGCCAGAGTCAGAGGACAACACCAAAGCAGGCGTGAGGAATCAACGCACTCAGGGCATTCACCAAACAAACTGAAACACATGCTTATGTGACACACACACACACACACACACACACACACACACACAAACGTAATCATGATGCAATCGCATGAAGAACATTCGGAAAAAACTGAAAATAAACACCAAAAAAAACAAAAGGAAATCGATAAGTACGCGTTGCAGGAGTAAAACAATGCATAATAAAACAAATGCAAGAACGTGTCAACTCAACCCAAAGCAAAATATAACAAGCAAATGAGAAACCCATTTCAAATACAACTCAAAGGGCAGTCCAACGCTCAGGCAGGCACACATCTATCAGAACCAGTGTTACCGGCACTCAGCGGGCCGGCCGGCACCACGCCCACAGACGCCTGGCGGTTATTGGTCACAAGCGCGGACGGCGACACGCCGCGGACCGGGGGTTTGTCGGAGCCGTCGGCGGCCATCTTGCAGTCGTACGAGCCGTCGGCCGCGCTGTCGGACAGGAAGCGCTTGGCCCGCCCCCCGCCGCCGCCGCCGCCACTCCACTGGGGCTGTCCGTCGCTGAAGGCCATCCACCGGCTCTGGGACCAGGACAGCGCCGAGAGGGCGTCGCCGCCACCGCCGCCGCCGCCGCCGCCGCCGGTGCGGGGCGGCGGGGGCCCAGCGGCCGGGTCGGGGTCGGTGTCGGGGTCGAGGAGGAGGGGGAGGAGCGGCGGGAGCAGGTCCCCGGGGGTGTGGGAGGTGATGGGGGCACTGCGGGCCCGGGCCGCCAGGGGCCTGGCCCCGGGTCCGATGGGGATCTCCGGGGAGCCCAGCGAGGAGGTGGGGGACGAGGAGCAGGACGAGGAGCAAGGCTCCAGAGGCCGGCTCTCAGTGGGAGGAGGGGGAGAGGGCCGGAGCGCCACTGATAGGAGGAGGGCGGAACAGAGCGACGTTTAAACGGAGGAGAACGCAGAACCAGCAGAGCAAAGCGGTCAACACTGGATGAGGTGGAGCAAAGCCAACACGCGGGAGCTCAACCCCCTGGATCGTGAAACGTTCAAATACAACCATAAAGGAATCCGTTGAACGTCAGACAAAACTGTGATCTGATTGGATGCTCAAGAGGTCAGCGTCAACGGGGTCAAGGTTTCAATCGTTTGAACTTTTGAGTGCAGCGTCCAATGGGAGGATCAGAGCTGCCTGCTATGATCTGACTCATCGCGTGTTGACCGTCAGACTCTTGTTCACACGTCACAGAATGTACGAATCCTTGGCTGCAAACATCGATTAAGTAGCAGTGGTTCTTTGATAAAGCACTTTCATGTTAGTTTGTTAAGACGCGTTTTTTAAATCTGCAATCCAAAAAAGATTAACTACAGCATCATCTCTTGCCACTCAGTTGTTGGTTTAAGGATGTTATTTATCAATCACCAATACAATCAATTATGGTTCCACTCCAAATCCAATTCAATGGTTTTCTTAAGCAAATCCTTGGTTGGGGTACGCAAGCCAATGAATACTCAGGGAAAAGTGCTGTCAGTTCTGTTGGTTCATCGAAACTGACATGTGTATCAAACAATCAATTCTGAGAGCAGTGTTCATCAAGATGGAACAATAAACACATAAACACACACACACACACACACACACAATCCATCTATCCAGTAGCAACACAGATAAACTGACATCAATGTGTGTAATCCCATTATAGTTAGTTTTAAACCTGCACTATGTAACTTTATGTAACTACTACTGCAGCTATTTACTCCATAAAACATATCTGATGAAGAAATGTTCTCAAGAATAAAATGTGCCCTTCCATGAGTCAATCAATCCAGGGTTTAGCGACAACTGAATCTACTAAAGGCTTCTAATTAGAAACGTACATAGTGCAGCTTTAATATAAAGTATTAACTAATGTTATTCAATAAAAGTGTAAATTGCAACAAAGCAAAAGTTGGAAATTCGATAATGCGATAACATGCATTAAACACTTTTATGCTCCTACATGTACCAAACATACTGATGTACCTGGTGCATCTGGCAGAAAGACCTCTAAGTCATTCATCAGATGGGAAGGGGGTGAAGAGATTTGGCAGAATATAGAGGCAAGGTCTGTCAAAGACAGATAGATAGTGAAGATACAGCGTCAGAAAAAACGGAATCACAAATCACAAAATGAACACGGAAAGTAAGTTAAAATAAAAATCTAAAACAAAAAACATCATTTAAATGTGCACATTGGTGCACACAACGGTGCCATTTCAACCTTTAATGGTCCTCTGGCGGAAACACACACACACACACACACACACACACACACACACACACACACACA
>OLKM01000417.1:165089-182024 GCA_900291075.1 Melanogrammus aeglefinus
TTTAAAGGTAGAATTGTTTTTGACTGATATACAGGTAGTGGATTAGATACAACCCATTTTAGGCTTGCTTTGAGCAATTTTTACAGTTCAATCCCTTCTGGTCAAAGTTATTTGGAATGATAATGTTTAAAGCATAAAAGCCATCCACGCACGACTCGCTCAGAAACCAAGGGGTTCTGTGCACCACCATGGTGGCAAAATGGCCACGCAATTTGGAGCCGTGGATGGATTGCATTACCATTACCAAAATCACACATCATTCCAAATGTTGACCAAAAGTGTTGGCGGTGGAGGTAAATAGCGTTTAAAGGTCTTCCATTAGAATACTTTTGATTCATTCGTTGCTAGTTTGCTAGTACCAGATTTATGGAACGAGGCGGGAATAGTTGGAGCACCCGCAGAAACCCAACCAGAGCATCAGAATCACTTAAACAACGAGGTGTAGCAGCGAAGCACCGGGAGATAGCATGTTAGAAGGGGTTAGCTGATTGGGTTTTCTGTTGTTCAGTAAAACGCACCTAGCGTCAATGAAAGGAGACTCACTAGAGAAGACATACTCACCGGGGACCTGAGGCTTAGAGCTTAACGAAGACATTCTCGAGACCCCTAAGCGTACATAGAGTGTGAATCTACCGGCGCCATTAAGGGACATTCATCAACTGCTCAAATAAACAACGTTGGTTTAGTGTTCCCTCACTCCCTCACTTTCCAGTAAGGAAAACGGAACTGCCTGGTAGAACCAAATAAGATTTCTTTTGACTTAAAATATACATCTTTTTTAATTTTATTAACAACATTTTTACCACCAGTGGGAGATAGGTAGACTATAATACTTGGGCTCAACCAAAACTTATCTGAAATAAAGCGTTGGAAAACACACATGGCAGTAGACAACCTTCAGCTACACATCTATACAAAAATGTTGCATTCAAAATAGCTTGAGTTGGGAAGAGGTGATTTTAGCTTAAATTTGTGGCGATTCCGTCTTTTTCCCCAAAGCCGACTCAATGAAGAACAGCTGGGGCCGAGATAGATATGTCTGAAGAGTCCCATGTCGAACCCCCTTAACAACGCTTGACATCACGCATGCACGAACAAAGATCTGAGAAAATCACTCACTGGATTGGTTTCTCCGCATCTGACCCTAAAGAAAACACAAAGACAGAGAAAAGCCTGGATTAATCACAGCAAAGACAAATTGGAAACCACATCTTTAACAACGTACCGGTACTCCTTTTGGGGGCGTCTCAGAGAGAATCGCCAAATATAGCAAGTCTTTCTTTTTACATATTGATATATATAACAGGGAACTGGACTGTCTCGTCATTTGAGTGACTCCCTGCTGAAAGGTTCTGGGTTCGAATCCCCAACGGTGGCATGGTACCGTTAGGCAGCCTTTAGCAAAGTGTCTATAACTCCTACCTGCTTATTAAGAACACCCAGAAAGTACATCACAAAATCACTGCTAGTCGCTTTGAATAAAAGCATCTGCTCCATGAGTAAAGACCAATAAAGCACACGAAAAGTGACTAAAATAACAGGTAAAGTACATGGCCAGAACAACTGTGCACTACATCAAGTATTTCCACCAAGTATGCAGTGTTATTTACTCGTGTATGGCGGTGTGTCAGGCTTCCCGTGTTATGGTTCATTCTAAATATCTCCACAGGGACGACGTTCGGCGATACGTTATGAGATAAATGAGAGTCCGAAAGGGGAACCATACATCTCCCCCCCCCCCCCCATCCCCAGTGGCTGACACTATACGTTTCCCGCTTCGGAACAAGCGAAAAAGATTTTAAAAAAAAGAAGCCGACATAAATCTCAGGTAAACTCTGGGCTCACACATACCAGACGTTAAACCGAGGCTGAAGAATTCATCAGCCCATGTTCCTGACCTCCACTCACCCATCCGTCACCGGGAGCAGCGAGAGGAGGGCAAGGGGCCCTTCACACACTTCACCCGGGCCCCTAGTGCCGAGCGGGCCCCGGGACATAGATCCAACAAGTCTAACCCCCCGCGCACACACGCACACACACACACACACACACCACACCCCCCACACACACGCGCACGCACACACACACACACACACACACACACACACACACACACACACACACGTACAGGCTACCGGCCCATTGCATGGATATTCACTCCATCAATTTCAATAAAGAACTCATTCCCACAAGGAGGTGAAGGAGAGGGAGAGGGAGAGAGAGACAGGGGGAAGAGAGTGAGAGACACATACAGGGAGGGAGGGAAAGAGAAACAAAACATTTTTTGTTAGCTAAAGTGCGAAAACCGCCGCTTAACTTCTGCAAGCTCAATGTTGCATCCCACGGGCGGAAAATGGGTCAATTACAGCTCTCACACACACACACACACACACACACACACACACACACACACACACACACACACACACACACACACACACACACACACACACACACACACACACACAGCTATTTCAATAAAGGCACTCCGTGGAGCGGAACAGAGTAACTAGGAAAAGACAATACAGATAAAAATAAAAACTGGAGAGAAAATATAAAGGAGGACAAAGTCTCCATAATTTCCACCAGATGATGCAAAACTCGTCATCACCTAGGCTACAAGTTTAAACATTTACCCCACAAGACTTCTTTTGAACTTTTAAATCAGAAAACGGTGCCTCAAAAGTCTGGGGACAGTTTAAAAAGGAAGACAAATATTATTTGCCAAATGTATTCCATTTTCCTCATTTCTTTTTAATTATGGGTGTCAAACACTGAGAAAGAGAACGCAAGAGAGAGAGGGGGGGAGCATGAGAGAGAGAGAAAGTGACAGAGATCAATGGACAGAGAGAGAGAGACAGAGACTGAGATACAGAAAGAGAGGTAAAGAAAGCTGAAGCGAATGCAAGCGTTATTGAGTGAAAAAGAGGACACAGACAGAAAGTCTTTCTGCTGCACTCGTAATTTACAATTTACTTTATTTTTACCTCCTCTTATAGTACTTTGCCATCTTCCCTTTCTTAATTTTTTTAAACTGCCTTGCCAATGGCCATGTCTATTTTCCACGTCAATAGAGCTCTTTTGAACGGCAGGCAGAGTGGTCCCGGGCCAGTGGGTTCACGCACAGTGCAGCAGCGGTGGTTGTAGTAAAGGTACTGCTCAGCACACAACCTCTCCACTCACAAACTCCAGTGTGTTTGCACCCGCTCTGTGGCGGCGTTAAACTTTAATGGCGGGGGGGCTATTTTTACAGACCATCAAAGAGCGATTCACAGATCGAGCGAGAGGCGATGGTCTGAATGGGGAAGCCCGCTCCAACCATGATGTCATTCATGCCTCTGGATACCCAGGGTTCGCTTCCTATAGGCCGCTTTAAACCAATGGCGGCCTCCCATTGGCCGTGATTTCACTCCGCTTTCCCCTTGTGGTTTTCCTTTTTAACTACCAAGCACAAAGAAACGCCTACGATAAGTACTATTTACATCTTTAAAATATGTAACACAAGAAAACCCCTAACCCTTGCCACAACACAACACAATATTATCCTTCCGCAATCTAAATAAATGCAACTTAGTTAGAAATGTGTTTTAAAAATAATAATTATTGTCATTTAATTCTAATGGTGGAAAGATAAAAAACCCTACCAGTGTGTGTGTGTGTGTGTGTGTGTGTGTGTGTGTGTGTGTGTGTGTGTGTGTGTGTGTGTGTGTGTGTGAGAGAGAGAGAGAGAGAGCTGGAGCCTGATCAGCTCCAGGAGGAACAGACTAACTAACGTCGCCCCCTAGTGTTGCAGACATGCCGCAACAGACTGACACTACTCAGTCAGCCCCCCCCCCCACCCGCCCGCCCCATGCCTGAGACCCCAGCGGGGGACTACGTACCAGGGCGGAGGGCGATAGGACGATGCTCCCGATGGAGGCCTTGAGCTCGTCGATGGCGGCGCCCTGCGGCCCGGCGGCGGCCTGCACCGGTTTGATCTCCACGCGGAACTTCCTGGGCTCGTCCTCGTCGTCAGAGTCGCTCGACGAGTAGAACGAGTTCTCTTTGGCGTGTGGAGGGGAGGGTCAAGGTCTGGCATCACACACCTCACGCGTTAACACGCGTTAACACGCGTTAACACGCGTTAACACTGGGTTGGACTCCTGTGTGCTTGTCTACGGGGGTGTTGCCAGCGTGTGTCTTTAACATACCGTTTGGAAACATGGAAACATCTAGGACTCAAGCTAGCACGGGACTTAGAGCACCTCACTGTGTGCTTGAAGATACACTGAAAAGTCCTCCAGGCCTTACTGACGTAACCTTTGGTTTCTTGATTTTTTTAGTTTGTCAATAAGCAGACTCTTCTCTAAGGGGGTCAGGCGTCTTGCTCAGAAGGCCTTGTGTCCATGGGGGGATAGAACCAAGATCCTATCTGCTGGTCGTCAGACGACCTGTAGCCACTACACTACAACTAAGATGTGTTTATGTGTTAATCTCTGTATAGATATAATACTGAGGCTAACTACGGGACAGAAAGGATATCATTTTCATTGGCTTCTGGTCTGATGCAGAATCCCTCCGCATCCACCTGGGGAACGTTCTGGAAAATAAAACACGTAAACGACCTTTAGGGAACACAAAGTGACTGACATGTATGCTGGGTTACGAAGGGTTAATGATATCTAGTTATTTTATTTAGGGTTTATCTCCTTACAGCATTTTGGATGTCGATGGCTCCATAGTAGCCAGGTGGGGCTCCATTCGCAGTATTCTAGCAATACAAACACACACACACAAGTATCTAGTAAGAAATGCAAATAGAATGGTATAATATATATAATCATAAGAAGTATATGTAAATAGGATTATGTAACATAATATAATTATAATAATAATCACATACATCTTGCAGTGTGATAAAGGAAGAACAAATTGGAAAGGGAATGTCCAAAATGTAATCTGAAAATATTTAGAAAAAACTCACAGCAGCTTCGACTTCCGTGGATTCCCTGGAGGAGGACAAGAGACACATGATGAGAAACATAACCCTATGATTAAAGTGAAGGGAGAGCGAGAGAGAGAGCGAGAGAGGAGCCACTCACGTGGAATCTGTGTCCTTGTCTTTCCGCCGGCCTGGGATGGCAAACGTTTTCCTCTTCCTGGGTTTGGCACCTGGAACGAACACCACACGAAGTGAGAGCGGGAGAGAGAAGGTGTGAATTGGTGTGTGAATGTTATTTAATTCAGATAGGACACGACACAAGAGACAAAGACAGGAAGTCACCTTCAGTGGCGACGGCTGCGTTGCATTCCTCAAACTCAATGGACCCTGGTGGAGACACACACACACACACACACACACACACACACACACACACACACACACACACACACACACACACACACACACACACACACACACACACACACACACACACACACACACACACAGTTATAGTTTATCCTCAATGTCAAACAATAGTATACGTTCTACCATTTTATATTGTTGGTACAATCCCTTAGAGCCCAAAACGCACGGCCATGTCCGGAGGGATAGAGACATTTTGCGTTTATTTTGTGTTATTAATCAAATTGAGCCACCAGGAAGTGAGTGCAGCTCCGCTATGATACGTGCATCCCAGTTCCCAGTGTTTCTTTGACCCCCTCTCCATCCTGAGGACCGCCTCCCCCATCAAGAAACCTGCGTGGAGGAGACACGGACACGAGCTGCCCCGCGAGAACCCTCACTGCACCAGCATACCAGATATCACACACAGACAAAAACACACACTCACACAAACCCGCACACAAACCCCGATACAAACATTCACGGTCACACACGGGCACTTACAAACAAACACACGCGCACGCACACATGATCAAACACACACACTCTTGTGGTGTGCCACCCCAGACAGGGCGGATCTGGGAGGGCAGACGAGGTCAGCAGCCCCGTCGACTGGGGGTCTGGGGGCCATTAGCCGACACATCCTCCCGGGGACAACACTAACCATAACACAGCACGCCAGGCTCTTTTACTGAAAGCACACACACACACACACACACACACACACACACACACACACACACACACACACACACACACACACACACACACACACACACACACCACACACACACACACACACACACACACACACACACACACACACAAGGGGAAAGGAAACCCAATATCTCAAAGGGGACAGGGGCCACACAACTAGCGCTGTACATGTGTTGACAGACCCAATAAAAGGGAATTCAAAAGCCGGCAGGACACTTCATTACTAGAAGCCAGAGCAGGGGCCGCGGGCCCCAGCAGTAAGGACCACGAGGCCCCCCAACAGTGCTGACTGTGGGGCCCATGCAGTGCGAACCGCGGCCCCGGGGCCCCTGCGGTGCCAAGCAGTCCCTAGTCTCACAACTCAGACGCTAGATCAATATCTAAAATCAAATCTGGGGGAACGGGGCGTTTCACTTTCTTTCGCTTCCTAATTTGTCTCGACCAATCGTGTTGCGGGAGGCGAGGGTCTGTAAGCAAGGCATTGGCTAGAAGCCTCTTCCGAAGCTTGATGCACTCGCGGGGATGAGATTCTCTCGGGGTAGAGCATCTCGTAATGAGACAGGAAACAAGGCGGAACTCTCCCCATTTCAGTTTTTGGTTCCGAGCCCAGGCTGAGTCATAGGTTCTGCTATAGCGTGGTAGGACTGCTGGATCTGAGCTGGTCCCTAACGCAGGTGGTTAGGCTTTGCACCTGGGCTTCATGAACCTACACAAGTCCCACCGAGGAAGAGACAACGGGAGACGATGCAGATGTTCTGCAAGTGAGTAAACAAGGTGGACTCATTTCCTCTCGGTGGGCCCCTCTTCATACCGAGCGGAACAGAGGAATAGTGACATGCACAAACATCTGTAAACATGTGGGCGAGGGCAAGACACGCACACACTCACACAAAGACCAGGGCATGTAATCCGTGTTTGATTTAGACTATAAATAAACCTAACTAACGTGATTGAACTGCGATACATCTCACGCTTGAAATGCCTTTGAGTTTGTCTGTCGCAAACAAGTACAGAGTACTCTCTGTGGAAGACCGCACACACATGCAGGGACTGCTTGGCTCGCACACGCACACCCTCCACACAGGGGAAACCATGGGCATGACACGCAATGACCTCACACGCCAACCAACCACGTCTACGGGCTGGGGGGGAGAGGGTGTGTGTGTGTCTGTCTGTCTGTGCTTGTGTGCACGTGCGTGTGTGTATAGAAGAGAACAGGTACAAATTGCTGCGTAATTAAATAAGAGGAATGGGAGGAATACAGACAGACAGAGAGAGGAAGAGATGCAGCAGAGACAGAGACCCACAGAGAGAGGCCATTGGAAAATAAAGGGATAAAGAGAGATGGAGAGAGAGGAGGGGCTGCAGAAGAGAGACATGTTGAATTGGTTTGCGTGCCTGTGTGTGTGTTTACTATTTTGGTTGAATTTCATATGCCTCACATGGCCCTGGCACTGGGGGAGTAGTGGACGGGGGGGGGAGAGCCTGCGTGTCTGGCCCAGCGCCAGGTGATAGCTCAGCTGGACTCTCTCTCTCTCCCTCTCTCCCTCCCTCTCCCTCTCTGACCGGAGAAAACAGTAATGTTGTGTGAAATGAGTCGGCGACAGCTTATCTTTAGCTTTTGTCCGACTGTCCAGTTGAGCGTGTGTTTGTGTATGCATGTGTCGCAGTGCTCTAAAAACGATTCTCTTGATTACTGGGGCGAGACAAAGCTGAGCCCCCTCACCCCCACCCCTGTGTGTGTGTGCGTGTGTGTGTGTAGGGTACTTGTGTCAAGTCAATTGTATTTGCAAAGCCCTTAATCACAGTTCCAGTCTCAAAAGGGTTTCCCGGCCATATCTAATTATGACACCCCTATAACCCTAGCACCCCAGGAGGCAAAACCCTTAATAAACAAGGACCAAATCTGGACGAGGAATGCAGAGTGGGGATCACTGTATAAAAAACACCAAGTGTTGTAGCTGTCAGAGTAGACTCACAGCAACACACCAAACACTCCCCTTTGCATATTGAAATAAAAAAGCATGAATTATATTAATAATATGTATGTAGAAAAAAATATATATATACAGTATATATTTTATATATAATGTTATTTTGTCTGTTTAATGCAGCGCCCGATTATAACTTGGAAGTCGAAAAACTACAAAATATCTTATGAAGCTATAACAAAAAAAACCAAAACATTTTATAAGATTTCAAGTTAGTATGCTTTCAGAACAATCAGCATACCAATACTGTTGTTGTTTAAACCAATTACATTAATCAACGTTTATGTTGACATTACATACTGCATAAAGTTTAGTTTAGTTTAGTGAGCGTCTTGAACGTGAGATGACGCCCGACCAGAACCAAAAGCAGCTTCACGTGGGTTTATTAAGATCCCATCGTTATGGTTTCAGCTGTAGTGTGTTGTGTTGCAGTGTGTGTTGTGCTGCAGTGGGTTGTGCTGCGTTGTACTGTGTTGTGAACCCGGTGCGTTACCTGGCCGCTCCTTGCCAGTGCCCTTGCTCTCGGCCAGCTTCTGGACCAGGCCCTCCGGCGACGTGTTCTCCATGTTCCCCGCAAACTCGGTGTGGACCTGCGACACAGAGCCATGAGGGAACCCAGCGTTTAGAAACAAGAATTAAGGTTAGAGAGGAAAACAGGCAACGGATATAACCACAGAATTATCATCCATTTATTAGTCGTCAATTCAATCCAAATTGTGGATTTTATTCCGTTCATTACCAACAGGATTGATAAAAGCAAGGAAGACTAACCACCCCCATACACACTCATTCAACAAACAAATACCTAGTGACTAATGCGGCGATGCAGGGTTCTGTCTGCTACCGTCCCCCCCCCCTTTGTTCTTCTCTCTCACAGGAGAACACGGATGGGACTAGCTCCTTGTGTGTTGATTGAGTGGTTGTTGTTGCTGTTGTAGTCGTAGTAGATTTAGTTGTTGTTGTTGTTGCTAGTGGTAGCAGTAGCAGTAGTAGCAGAAGTAGTAGTAATAGGAGTAGGAGCAGTAGGAGTCGAAGTAGCAGTAGGAAGAGTAGCACTAGTATTAGGCCCCATGGTCTGTCGTGCTGCTCTTCGGCTGCTGCCCTGCAGGCAGGGAGTGGGTGTGTTTTGTGTGCGTGCGTGCTTCTTTGTTAAAGGAAGTGCATGCGGGGGGGGGGGCGTGTGTGTTTATCCAAGGGTTAAGGGGGCGGCGACGGCATCACGAACGCCGTATGACGATGACTCGCCGTTCCATTAAACCATTTAGATGTGCGTGATGCTGCCAGCACACAGGGAGGCTGAGCGACTGTATCACACACACACACACACGCACACGCGCACACACGACACACACACACACACACACACACACACACACACACACATCCCTTCCCCCCCAGGCACTGTCGTGAGGTCTTGTGCATTAGCCTCCTCTGCCCCTGGAAGAAGATGTTTGGGGGGGGGGGGGGGGTGTGTGTGTGTGTGAAGTGAGTGAGATACACAGAGAAGGAGAGGGAGAGAGAGAGAGAGAGAGAGAGAGAGACAGAGAGGGAAAGAGAGAGAGAGAGAGACGGGGGAGGGAGAGACAGAGAGGGAGAGAGAAAGAGAGCGAGAGAGAAAGAGAGCGTAAGTGTCAGTGAGTGTGTGCGAGGGTGTTTGTGTGTGTGTGGGTGTGTGTTTTTGGGTGTCTGGCCCGTGCCTGTGTGTGTAGCAAGTTCCATCACGCTAGGTGCCGTTAGGGTGGTCTCGGCTGATGATGTATTCAACCTGCGTGCCTCTGTCCAACGCATCGCAACACAACCTGCGCCTTCTTCCGTGCGTAAAGTGCACACACACAACACGCATGCATCCCGTGCCCGGTTAAACGATCCACACTATAAATATATATTCCCTGGCGACACAACACACACAAACACACAGTGATTCAGATCCTAGATACCGAGTCTGACATGGCCAGAATTGATATCCGAGATATATATTATGATTATTTCTTTATGTATTTCTGTCTTTTGTCTTGGAGATACTTAAAGAACAATGACAACTAAATTAAGAATCAAAAAATTTTCATTATTGTTCATATGAGGCCCTATTTTGGGATATATACGATTTTATGTGATTTCTTATGGGTTGACCAACTATTCGCCAGTTTTCTATTCGGCAAAGAACACAAATAATACTCTGCACATGAACTGTTCATGACATCGCACCTTCCCGGCCAGCCTATCGACTGACAGAAAGAAAGTGAGTTCATGTCTCCCTCTATGGACAGGAGTGGTGTAAGAGTGTGGTCAGAGGTCAGCACAGGGACTCATTATGGACCGAAAACAAGAAATGTGGATGATAATATATATATATATATATATATATATATATATATATAATATATATATATATATATATATATATATATAATATTATATATATAAAAAAGTATGACTTTGGGATTCATCCCAAATTAAAAGGAAATGCAATTGAAAATGTTGCTTGTGTTCTTCCATTGACAACGTGGCGTTCTCCCTGAGAGGATTGTTCTGTGTTTCAGCCATAACACACTGCATATCGTTTGGCCTTGGGAGTTGTTGTTGAAAAACCCTGGGATTCATTGCCGGCGGGGGGGGCGGAGTTTACGCCAGGGCCCAGGGACCTGATTGGAAGGCTTCCCGCGGTGTCTCTTTAAGCCATTAGGGAGATCAAACAGACGCTAATTGACGCCGAGTAGCGTGAAGAACGTGTCGCCTCGGAAGTGGTGTCACGCGCATGTCAGTGCGTGTGTGCGTGCATTTGCATATGCGCGTGCTCGTCCGTTTGCGCGTGCGCGTGTGCGTGTGGTTGCGTGTGCTCACCTCTCCTATCTGGACGTGTGTCTCTTCGACAGACTGGGAGTACGACTGGATGATCTCCTTCATGTGCAGGACGTGGCTCTCCTCGATGTCCTGGAATTTCTGTGAACAAAATAAATCAGTCGGTGAAGTGTTTCAGTTAACCGCGGCCCGCCGCAGAAAAATTGGGTTAAAAACGATAAAAAACAAGAGGAAGCCTAACTTCCTCAACATGTCCCATTGCCACTTCCTCTGTGTGTGTGTGTGTGTGTGTGTGTGTGTGTGTGTGTGTGTGTGTGTGTGTGTGTGTGTGTGTGTGTGTGTGTGTGTGTGTGTGTGTGTGTGTGTGTGTGTGTGTGTGTGTGTGTGTGTGTGTGTGTGTGTTCTGGGTGGTCTAGAGACGAAGACACACACACAACACGGATCCACAACACCAGGGGCCAATTAACTGTTGTGGCGGTTCTGCAGTATGGAGGGGAGAGAGAACGAGAGAGAGACGGGGAGAGAGAGAGAGACGGGGAGAGAGAGAGACGGGGACAGAGACGGGGGGAGAGAGACGGGGAGAGAGACGGGGGGAGAGAGAGACGGGGAGAGAGAGAGAGACGGGGGGAGAGAGAGACGGGGAGAGAGAGAGAGACGGGGGGAGAGAAAGAGACGGGGGAGAGAGAGAGAGACGGGAAGAGAGAGAGAGACGGGGAAAGAGAGAGAGAGAGAGAGACGGGGAGAGAGAGAGAGAGACGGGGGGAGAGAGAGACGGGGAGAGAGAGAGAGACGGGGAGAGAGAGAGAGACAGGGGGAGAGAGAGAGAGAGAGACGGGGAGCGAGAGAGAGAGATGTGGAGAGAGACGGGGGAGAGAGAGAGACGGGAGAGAGAGAGAGAGAGAGACGGGGAGAGAGAGAGAGACGTGGAAAGAGAGAGACGGGGAGAGAGAGAGAGAGACGGGGGGAGAGAGAGACGGGGAGACAAAGAGACAGAGAGACAGAGAGATCAGAGAGACAGAGAGACAGAGAGACAGAGAGACAGAGAGACAGAGAGGGATCCCTCTGGAAGGAGCACAGGACTCTGAGAGGCTACAGTGTGTTCCCTCCACTCTCCTCTCTGGTCTGGTGAACCCCAACCAAAATGACTATCAATCAGAATCCTAGAGCGGAACATCACAGGGCACTGAGCCTCTTGGACTGGGAGAACACGCACATAGACAGACACACACACCCACACACACACACACACACACACACACACACACACACACACACACACACACACACACACACACACAACACACACACACACACACACACACACACACAGACAGAAACTAACACAAAGACAGAGGCACGCACACACGTCACACCGTCACACCATACAGACAAAACACACATGCAGATGTGCGCGGGACATCAGCCAGCAACATGTGTGCCGTGTTTGCACAGTTAGTCAACGGCTGAGATCTGGGGAAGGGGGCCACGATGCTGGGCTTATGCTGGCCCTATGCTGGACCTATGGCTGCCTTATGCTGGCCGTCTTTTTTGGCCCTCTCAGGGGTAAAAACCAAAGCGTTAAATGGAACCATGACTTCTGGGTCTGGGTCTGCAGCCACTCTAGGAGGATATGGATCCTGAATTCTGTTGATCTGAATTCAATTTGGAGTTTATCTAATCAGCGCCGGCAGATGGACCCAATCACAGCTTGCCACAACAATTCAAGAGGAAAGACGGGGCGGGAAACCCCAAACAAAAACAAAAACACAATCTGGAGCTGTTACAGAGCTCGGAATGCAAAACACACATGCGCACACACACAGACACACACAGACACACACACACACACAGAATGAATCAGAGGAGCAGACACACAGGATAACAGTACTTGGGACCACTGTTTACAAAAAGCTCTGTTTAACACCGAGCACAAAACTCATGACAACCAGGTGTGGCTGCAGAACGCCTTCCTGGAAGACGCACGCACCCCTCCACATGTGGCCCGACGGGGCACGCTGGACTCATTACCTGGGCCGTTTCCGCCATCTTCTGTTCGAATTCCGACTTGGCCGTGGCGTACTTCTCCACGTAGGACTTGTACGTCTCGGTGGCTTTCTTGGCCTTCACCCCGGCCTGCGGCGTCACAGAGAGAGTACGGTTACACGCTGGCTGCTGCGCTACACACAGACCCCCTGGGGACCGGAGCCCAGGGTTCGGGTTACTCGGGGGCCGCCAGGGGCCGCCAGGGGCCTGCGGTCGGTGACAGTACAGAGCTCCTGCTTCAGATGCCGTGTGTGTTTGTCTGTGTGTGTGTGTGTGTGCCAGCGTGCGTGCGTATGTACACTAATGTGCATGTGGAATTGTGCACATGTCATTTTTGTGTGTGCATGTGCGCACGCACTGTGTTTTATGTGTGTGAGCAAGTTCATGTGTGTGTGTGGCGCAAGTGTGTTTTTGTGTGCATAAAGTGTCCAAATCCACACGTGTGTGCATGTGTTTTATGTGTGTGAGCAAGTTCATGTTTTTGTGCATTGCATGGTGTGTGTGTGTGTGTGTGTGTGTGTGCGCTCCCACCTTGTCCACCTCCCTCTGCGTGGCCCCCTCCTGTGTGTGTCTGTGTGTGTGTGTGTGTGTGTGTGTGTGTGTGTGCTGTGTTGTGTGTGTGTGTGAGCAGTGTGTGTGTTTGTGTATTGTGTGTGTGTGTCTGTGTGTGTGTGTGTGTGCGCTCCCACCTTGTCCACCTCCCTCTGCGTGGCCCCCTCCTTGCGGAGGCGCTCCTGCTCCACCGTCTTGGCGTTGTACGCCTCCTTGGACTTGGTGAGCGCCTGGGAGGTGGTCTGGATGTTCTGGACCGCCTCCAGCGTGGACGCCACCTCCTCCTTGGTCTGCACACACACACACACACACACACACACACACACACACACACACACACACACCCACACACACCACACAACACACACACACACACACACACACACACACACACACACACACACACACACACACACACACACACACAATGACACAGATCAGTGTCAGATGAAATGTTGACATTTCGTACTTCTATCGTTTCGTTACTTCCCTGATGCGATGGGTTTCCCTTTTACTCTACGTCCTACATTTTTTATTAACTCAATCGCTAGTCGTGGGCGCCCCCAACCAGTTTTTAGCCGGTGCATACGCAGAGCCTGGCGGAGACAGAGTCCTGGGTCCCAACGGAGCCTCTTCACTCAAAGTAGGGGTTGATGAAGCAGACATTGGATGCCCTCTTCCCTCCCTGCTTTTCCCAGGTTCAACAGTCTTCCACAGTTACAGTAACGTAGTTATATTTCCGTTTCATGTCTTCTCAGGTACAAGGTGGCGTCACTGGCGTGCGACGCGCCTCTTACGGGTTCATTAAAACACTCCCGCTCGGTAAACAACGTTGAGAGGCTCTCTGCAAACAAGAAGTCTCTCTCTGGTTCCCCTGGACGGTACCTTCTTGTGCGCCTTGGCCTGGTCGTCCACGTACTTCTGCACCTCCTTGATGAGCTCCTGCAGCTTCCTCACCAGCTCCAGGTGGCAGGCGGCCAGCTTCTCCGTGGAGCTCCGGAACACGTCCCACACCGGGGCGAACGTCCTGCAATAAGGGAGGGGGAGACAACAGGGATACGTGCAGCGTCAGTATGGGGGTGGAGCCGGTCAGGGGAGCAGCGCCTCGATACAAACCCATGAATCAATGTACAGCAGGTGAGGGGTGAGCAACGTTCACTCACCCGAGTGGAGAGAAGTTGCCTGCAGACTTGGCGAGTTTGGTGACGGACCGCGCATACGCCTCCTCGATCGCACTCCTAGGGCAGAAGGACATGAGGTTAGTTATCATTCTAAGAGAAGATGGTGCAATTTATACGAAATAGGGCAGAGATTAAGCTTAAAGTTGAAGCAAAACAATGCCACAATATGGGTCTGGTTAAACACAGACAACATCAACGTTCAACCACACAGCTTTCTAATGTCTGTGCCCTATAGCGTGGCATTGCCATTATCCAATTGTTTTGCTATTGGACGGATCCATTTTCCTCTGCATGCTTTTGGATTTAATTCATACAATAAAGGGTTGGTCTGTGGGTTGGTGGTACTGCATATCCTTTTCGTTTTTGGCCAGGGCGTGGCAGAAGAACCATAACACAATCAAACACACACAAGACAGAGGCACATGTACACAAAGACACACACTAATAAACCAACCCTGGACAAACATTAAAACACACACAATAAACAACAAATATAGGCATGCATGCAATGACTACAGCGCTATTATATAAATCACACAATGCATTCTGCAAATAGTAGGGAGTTATTATACATTCATGTTTTAAGGTTTTCTTTTGTTGTTCTACTGCAAGGTTTAGTGGTCGAGGTTTATCAAGTAAGTGCACATACACGTGTTGTCCACTAGAGTGGGCCATCGTTCTTCGGGATGGATATACAGTCGGAATCGCGGAAAGCGTTGCGAGTGGTCAAAGATAGCCTACAAAGTCCTACTCTAATTATAGTGACTATAGTATTCCATCCATCCTAGCTAACCATTACCGCAATGTGCTGTAGTGCAAACATTCATATGGACAGACATCCTAAAGATGCCGCAGTGGTGAACGTCTGCATGCTGTACTCAGAGTGTAGGAGAGCATGTTTGTGCAGGCAGATAAGAGAGAGACAGGGACTTTACTGCTCCCCGGGGAGTAATTCAATTGTTCCAGCAGCAGCGCACATCAATAGCAAAGTGCAGACATAATAATAAACAAATTGGGAAAAGGGGTAAAATTACAATAAAATAACCATCAACCATGTAAACATCCTGCAGATGAGGTTATCCTGCGTCTGTCTGTATGTCTGTCTGTCTGTCTGTCTGTCTGTCTGCCCGCCCATCGGTCTGTCTGCCCACCTTTCTGTCTGTCTGTCTGTCTGCTCGTCTGTGTATCTGTATATCCGGCTGTCTCTGTCTGTCTGTAAAAATCCAGTATGTGGCAATCCTTACAGTAACAGTCAAATTCTCAAAGTGTTGTACAATGTGGTAGTGTCATTTTCTTATTTGTATTTTTTCCCCCATTTGAACGAAGGGAGGTAGGCTAACCACAAGTAACGCCATAATGGATTTGAAGAAGACATCCCGCTTAAAGCTACGGTCTGCAATTTGGAGGAAACAACTAGAAGAAGCTAGAATCGGAAAGTATCCAACCGTATGATATCCCACCCCTCCGTTCAGGCCCCCCCCCAAACAACCCCCCAAAACACATGACTAGCTCACTAGCTTTAGCAATGGGTCTGCCTCCTAGCCAGTAGCCATGTGGAAGACTCAATGCGCAATGAGTGAAGGCGCACAGGCGGCCAGGCAGGTGGGCCTTCGAATCACTTCATTGAGGCCAAACGTAGTGATTGGACAGGCTTATTACAGGCCTGTGTCAGCTACAGAGAAGGGTTTTTTTATACAATTGATTCATTAATTGCTCTCAGGATGAGAAGTCCAAAACATCGGACAAAAAATGCTTCATAAGTATATTTCCTACGCCAGATTTAAAAAATTGACATCTTCCAACAGCAAGACGGATAGGTTAAATAACAAACAAACATTGTTTCTACAATCAGAAGCCCCTGTCTCACCTCTCCCTGATGAAGTCTGTCAGCTCCTTGGATGATATTTGGCCATGTTTCATGTTGTGGTAGAGCACGTCAAATCCATTGTTTTTTTCGCCCTGCATTTCAAAACATAACAAACACAAAGAAAGAAATTACCTTTAGTTAGACTGCAGAGTAAATGACACATAATCAAACCCCTAGGGCCTGTAGTCTACTGTGTAGTGGTGGAGCAGTGCTTTAAATGGGAAAAGGGTTATTTATTAATTCACTTCAGATCCAAAAAGTTCAAACAGAGAAAAAATAACAATGTTTATTTACAGGAACAACCTGGCAAAACCTTTACAAAACCTTTGTCAAAATTCCTAATTATCTCATTGTTTTATTAGGCTTAAGGAGTACACATCTTGGGTTTAAGATATTCTTTCACAAGGAGATATTCAGTCAGACAGACAGACAGACAGACAGACAGACAGACAGACAGAC
>OLKM01000417.1:182855-324656 GCA_900291075.1 Melanogrammus aeglefinus
CACACACACACACCACACACCACACCCACACACACACACACCACACACACACACACACACACACACACACACACACACTGAATTCGAGACTTGACACTTGAAGGCGAACTCTGTGGCCAGATCTGTGTCCCTATTTCACTTCCCGCAAAATGACGTCCTGGTCAATACATCAGCTGAAATGATGCTGGGTGGAGGAGCAGCCCTTGAGTTGTTCTTGCTGTTTAAAACAGTATGTAGTGGTAGGAGTCGTGTGTTGCTGAGGAGAGCAGAGCGGAGGACAGTGCTCGGTGCATGCATTACATCACAGCTCTGACCACAACACCAGAGTCTTGGTTTAACCCCGCGACTTCCGTCTTCATTTAAAAACATATGGGTGGCAGCCTGCACATACCGTGCATACCGGGAGGTTCCTGGCGGCCCCGTGGAGGCACGGGGTGTGGCTGTAATGACGTGGCCGTAAGCCTGGCCGCACCGTGCCAAGAAGGCTCTATCCGGTACGATCACAACGTAAGCCGGACCACCTCAGGATGTGGTCCAGCTTGTCGGACCGCAGTGTGAGCCAGATCAGATCTGGAACTTTCCAGACCTGACAGTCGCCGCTTCCTGGCAGTGATCGGACACTGAGAGTCAAGTACAAGTGCGACGAGGCCTGCGCTGTACCGACATATTTACAAAGCAAATAGAGGAAGACACAACACAGAGAGCCGCTGGTCGGGGTGCATCTGATTGACTCACATTATGTTCAACCTCAGCAAACACACCAGCCGCGTTTCCACATTGAGCGAGAGCTTTCTATTCATATTCATTGAAAAGGTCGCCTTTGGTGGCACCGAACACGGAATGATCCGATGACTGGGTCTCATCGATCGGGCTGACACAAGAGGTCCACGTTGCACAACATCAGTGTATTATTTGCTCAAACACAGTGAAAACCACAAAAAAGGGTCCACAAAACAGGGAAGTTGGGAGAACAAACTGTGCAACAGGAAGCAACTCTGGTTCTCCACAAAGAGAAATGGTGTGTTTGTGGAACGTGATATGAAAGAATTCAAAGAGAAAAATGCCAAAGAAAGACAGGAAACAGACCGAGGGAGTTGTACAGGTAACTACACAATGGACAAAAAACTGGTAGAGACGTTCAAATGGTTAAACTATTTTTAAGTGTTCTATTATGTATCTCTTTAATCATAATCCTTTCCTGCGATTGGCTTAGAGTCAAAGTTGACTTAGAAGGCATGCATTAATAAGTAACCTATTCGCTCCCTTGTTTGTCAATAAGTCCACCATTACCTCTATAGGCTTACTTCAAGTGCGCCACAGATTAAGTTGGAAGTTAAAGCAAAATGCAACACATTTCTGGTGGAACTAGGCTGCTCTCTCCGTCAACAGGCTCAGGGTGGGTGTTTGTTAATGGGGTTTGACACATCAACGCTACACTTGTTGTCTTATCTCTGAGCCATACATTATAGATTAGAATACACAAAGTGTGAGCTCATAACTTCTCAGTTCACTAAACTGAGTATCGGCTGATTCAAATAGTGCTGCCGATGGCAACGACAGTATTTAGCTCTGGTATGACTGAGGCCGGATTCTGGCAGTACAGCATTCAGATTCAGAAAAGTTTATCGCAGTGTAAGTGGCTATCTAGCAATAGATGTCATAGATTAATAGAATGTGTAGTGTATGCTGAGGAATAGTTTTGATATGATCAAAGTATGATTTATGATCAAAGTTATTTTCCTTTTGATCAGTGATTGAATCTATATAAGGAACTGGACGTGCGTGTATATAACAGTATTACTTATTTATAATATATAATACTAATGACGTAAACAAACTTATTGTCTGTCTGTCTGTCTGTCTGTCTGTCTGTCTGTCTGTCTGTCTGTCTGTCTGTCTGTCTGTCTGTCTGTCTGTCTGTCTGTCTGTCTGTCTGTCTGTCTGTCTGTCTGTCTGTCTGTCTGTCTGTCTGTCTGTCTGTCTGTCTGTCTGTCTGTCTGTCTGTCTGTCTGTCTGTCTGTCTGTCTGTCTGTCTGTCTGTCTGTCTGTCTGTCTGTCTGTCTGTCTGTCTGTCTGTCTGTCTGTCTGTCTGTCTGTCTGTCTGTCTGTCTGTCTGTCTGTCTGTCTGTCTGTCTGTCTGTCTGTCTGTCTGTCTGTCTGTCTGTCTGTCTGTCTGTCTGTCTGTCTGTCTGTCTGTCTGTCTGTCTGTCTGTCTGTCTGTCTGTCTGTGTCACCAGAACACGGTTTATTAAACCACGCATTCTGCCAGTAGATACAGCCTGGAGATTGGGTGATGACAGACTGTAGTGGATGGGAATAGCAGTGTGTCGCGTGTTGACTCTAGTGACTAAGATAGTACCCATCCTGGCTACTCCAAATAGGTACCCTTAAAAAGAAAGATGTGTAAATGCCTTTGATATACTGTAACAGTATCAGCCATGACTTTGTGCTGGCAGTAGCTATAGCAGCTCATAAAGGCTGATAATACCATGGTAATGTTTTGATCGTCAAGACAAATAGCTCTTGTTTGACATACTATTATGAGCCAGAAAATACTGTTGAAATAGGCAAAACCCAATCAGACAATAGACAGGCAGGCTAGTAGGCTAGTATGCCAGGAAGACACAGGGGGTTGTGCTGTAAAAGGCCAAGCCGTGACGGTTACATATTCTTCCCAACAACGGGCACCCATCTGATTGCCCGTGGGGGGCCCGGTTAAGAGTTCATGCTCCGGGACAATGCAGCCACCACACCAGAGAGCTAAAGACAATGCAGTGTCTGAAAATGGACAATGATTGAGTATCCACTAAAGTGGCAAGCAAATTATGCTGTTAGACTTCAGATCCATAAATATAGCTGTACCTAACTGTTACACAGAGATACTCAAGACATTCAGCTTGATACCTAAAAATACAAATGGCCTTCTCCTTGATGATACACCCAGAACAACGAGAAGATTACAGAAGGGTAATTCATTGAGAAGAACAGCTTCCCCAGGCGCCCCATTCCTCCAGGAACAGAATGTAAACAGTGGCTTAGCGTAGCGGCCTAGCATAGACCGGAGGCCTCAGGAGTGGAACTCCCCTGCCCCGGACCCAAAGAACCACCCAGCCCGGGTGACCTCACCGGGCCCGGCCCTGGTGATCTCACCAGGCCCACCGGGTCCTCCTGAGACCAGGCATTGGAACAAATCTTCCATCACTTGTCACCACCAAGGGTCTCCAGGAGTTGAGGCACTGCGACAACGCGTGTCAGCGTGCACTGAGGATAGAGACTGTCTATAGGTGCGATGTAACAAGGCAGCGGTTCATTCTTTATTCAGTGTAAGCGGTTATTAAATATTCCCAAAAGGACTCTATGAAATGCATTTTAAATCAGAAGAAAACAGTGCTAAACGATAATTCAAAATAAATGTGCAGAGATCATGACGCTTACGTCATTATTTTAATGGTCATCATTTCTGTGTGAGAGGTTTTTTTATGCATTGAAATAGTTTTGTAATTTAATGGTTACACATAAGCCTATCAACAGAAAGGCTTAGATCACTCAGGTATTTTCAAAATTTAAAAAAAAGGCATACATATATATATATATATATATATATATATATATATATATAATATATATATATATATATATATATATATGATATGTAATGTAATAGTATTATGCATTATCATTCCTTATCCAAACCTCATCAATACTTAGGAATCTTTAAGCCTAACCTATGACTACCGGCTGGGTTAGGTTGGAACAAGGTTCCACTGAAAGAGTGATCATTTGTTTACATAGTCAGTCAAGGCAAACATCATCTAAGAACTCTAAGAAGAAGATCATAGGGTTTCAGAAATCACATCTTAGCCCCTGGGACCACCCACTCTAAGTGAAAGAAATCTCAAAACTGTGTGTGTGTACACAGTGTTATAGAGCCTCTTTTTAAGAATACAAAAAGCCTGAGAACCTTATTAGACCCCCTCCCCCCCACACGCCCACAAAGTCCACCTAGCCCTGGGGTTGTAAACAAAGAACATTTACTTATCAAAACCGTCTAATTGCCCAAAACACACTGGAGGCTAACAGAGTTATCCAAAAAGAAGCCCATCAATGGTTCTGTTAATAGCTAGCAAGTGGGCTGGCTAATAACTGCAATTAACAGAATTGTGGATTTGAGATTCTGAGTTTAGCCTCACACACACACATACGTGTCCTGTGAAAAGGAGTTCAACCATAACAACAAACACCTTACAGGGACTTAGAATAAGGAAACAAGAGGAAGTTAGTAAATAAAAATCCACTCCTTCAAGTCTTGGCCAATAGCACAGAGATAGGTGGGTTGACCGATGTAGTTATGATGCAAGGTAAGGCATAGCTGTGGTTTGCAACTTGTTCTGCAAGGTCCTTGTCTACAAAGCCATGAATCTCTTTGTTGACAGAGGACATTTGACTTGCTGCCATCCAGCAACACACAAAGACAAGTTCACGATACTACCAGACCACTGCATCACACTGTGTTTCTGTACCCCATTCCTGATTCCACAATTGATTGTTATTCAGCTGGAGAATGCTGCTTGTGCAAATGGACATATCCACAACATGGCAACATATGACTGCTTCTAAAGGCCTCATGGAGAGTAGGGGGGAAGAAGTATAACTTGTCTGAATCTGAAATGTAGTAGAAAAATAGAAACAGGCTACTATAGGACCACACTAGCTTGTAATGGTTCCATTCTTCATCTTGGCCTGAGCAAGAGTCTTAACGCACCCTAGCAGTCTAACGGAGTGTCTTTGGCTAAACATTAGACAAATGGGATATGCAAAGTTAAGGAAATGAGATGAAATGGAATCTCTAGAAGCCAAGCGAGAGTGAGTGAGTGTGTGTGTGTGTGTGTGTGTGTGTGTGTGTCTGTGTGGCCGCGTGTGCTGCATCGCATCTTAAATACACAGCTGATCCTTGCTGTCACTGGATTCGCTTGTGGCTCATTTCGGGGCACAAAGGGCGGATTGAGGGATGGAAGGGGTTGTCTGCCCCCACACCCCCTCCCATTGACTTATTGATCGAAAGATAGAACGTTAAATAATCACACCACGGTCAATGGGAAACGGTTACTTTCAGAACTAATCATCAAATGTATCTGTCTCTCATCTACCGACTTTAATTTGAGGCTAATTTCAATGTGAATTTGACCGTTCATTCACACATAAAGCGTTCATGCATCTGGAACGATTGTTGTGAAAGGACTACAATTACACTAATATTACCATGTCAACAATCATACAAGACGGGTGGTTTAAACACGGACAGAGGTTTCCCTTATACATGCAGTATTATATGGTAATATAACAACCAATACAGCCATGCATAGTAACTAAACATGGCACCGCTGCAGTTATATCAATGGCAGTGCCTAAGAAGCCATAGTAAGATTTAAAACTCGCTGAACTACAACTAACAACTGCTGTTAACGTTAAGCACGTATTGGTCAAAAAATATTTCAAAATCAAGGACATTTGACAAGAAATAACATCAAGCTCAGTTTTCCTTTTCAAATAAGCATTGATAACATATTTTGGCGTATTTGTTGACCTTCTACATTCTAACAAACGATGATAATGATAAGTATTAAATTAAGATAATGGACATGGAGAGTTTCAGCATCACAATATTGCCATACAGTGTTATTAATGTGTAATAATGACATCTCTAATAGTAACCACGGTCTACTCTTTGTGTTAAAACTATTCTTCCAACTTGTTCAACATCTGGCCTCTCACTAAAACTTTGTTGCGGAAGAAAATGACGTGTACGGCAAGAGCTGACCGACAAGGAAGACGTCCAATGGTATTTAAGGACAGGGTCCTCTACATTCCAGTCCACCCCGTCACAGCCAATCGGAGCAGTCGGTAGTGGTTTCTTGAACTCCCATGTTAGATTGGTTTACAAAGGCCCAATCCCGGGGCGGCAAGATATATCTCCAAAAAAGCACTTCAACGGTCTAAAACCCGGCGTTCAATAATATACCACGGTTTGGACTATGCTGTACTTAAGCACCGGTGTACCGTCCCATATCGTTCATTCTTGTATCATTTGAATAATAAGCGAGCCTCACAACACAGGGGTAGTATGGGGGTTTAAACCCTGTAATAATAGCGTTACTTACCCAGAAACTCTCCAGGAAGTAGGGTGTTATCATCTTGTCTTATCCCCCTTGACCGGGCCACTTTAATGGTGCGAATTCAAACCGTAGGGACGTGATTTCTACGCCGTCCTACCCCGTTCCTGTTGTGCCGTTTCACTGCTCTCCTCCAGCCTTCCTCTTGCCTTCAGACCAGACTCCACCTCCGTGTGTGCTTTCTACTTCCCAACCTCACGCGCACACACACACACACACACACACACACACACACACACACACACACACACACACACACACACACACACACACACACACACACACACACACACACACACACACACACACACACACACACACGCACCGTGAGAGTTGGGTTTGAAACAGCGCTACCGATGGCAAATTTAAAAATATAATAAAATATCACTGTTGTAGGCGGAAGCTACGTTTTGAATTTGCTTTATTTGTTGTGGTAACGCGTATCGATGATTTTCCATTTGGGCAACTTTCCAAGGAATCAGGGCTTTTACTTTGAAACAAAGTAATGTTATGCAGATGAGCGGAGTAGCGTGTAGGCCATGCGCTGTCATTGGGTTTGTGATCGGGCAGCACATTAGGAGGCCGACCAAACGTGACTGGTCTACTCCCTGCGGGAAACGATTTGTATGCATGGTAAGCATTTGATATTATGCAGACAAATCAACCCCCCCCCCCCCCCCCCCGTGTGTGTGTGGTTAATTTCCTTATTCACTTTTTTTCAATTAATACAATCTCCAATTTTTTTCACCTATCCAATAGTAACATTTTAGGCTAAATATATTGCCGTCAGACAATTGTTGCAGACATCTACAGTGGATACAAAGGTCCACAGCTACCGGTAACTAAAATAACTACCGGTGGTTATTTTTTTGTGATGTCATTAATACTGATATCTCTTTTCTCCTTATTGAAGTAGTTGACTCCAGTGAATCATTAAACACCTTGCATCATAGTTATTTTAAGCAAATCTTTAGAAAACACGTTTGTTGTGTTCTGAGGATACCAAAACATTATTTTAAATTAGATGTTAAATTGAATATAAACAAAAACGGACAGAAACAATGTAAACAATTTATTCTGAACAATGTAAAGATTCAAGCAATGGTAACCAGTCACACCCACTTGATCATTGTACAAATATTGTTACAAAATTTACTACAGTACAATATAGATTCTTTGCATGATCCAAAATATTTGGTGGCCCCAGTAGTACTAATTTAACTTTATAATTCAGCAGCTTATCAAAAAAAAATGCATAACAAGTTTATTGAAATGAAATGCCTCTAATATTAGCAAAAAGATGAAGGCTAAATGGATTTCCAAGGCTAAATGGCCATCGAAAGTGAGGAGAATGAGGAACAGACATTCAATATTATTGGTTGTCGCTTTACAAAATACATTTAATAAAGCTCTTGAGTAAAAATCCTAATTTGGAAACTATACTACTTTCATGGCAAGCTCTTATTTCGTGAGGGTTTTCTTCTAGTTACTTTAACTAAAGGACTCTTTATCCCCTGCAAATACATTGCTATTGACACCGTCCATGGCTATGATCTCTCATGGCAGTGTGTACACATCGCTCTGAATTACAATCACTGTGTGAAAATACATTTGTGCAAGTTACCTTTTCTTTTTCTACATCAGTTCTCCCCACTGATGACCATTCATTTGTTGAAAGTTGTACAACCTACTGTTTCCTATCGCTCCATTCCAGAGGCTGGTAAATCTCATTTTGTAAAAGATGGACAAGGCAGACATGGAGTGCGGGGGGAGGGGGGGGAGAAACCAAAACACTAAACGCAAATCAAACAATCGACTCAGACAACCTGAGGTTTACGAAAACACAGAATTCAAGTTGTGTAACAAAACCACAATGCATAGCAGCAGTCAATTCACAAATGCAGCCCATTAGAGACAGTTTGTTTCGGTGTCTCAGAGACCAACACAGGGCTTATACCAGGCCAAGGTGTATATGTTTGTTTTCACATGCAAAGACAGCTGGAATGTGACACAGACTACACATTTACTTCCGGGTAGATGCAACACAATGTGGCAACAACAAAAAAGGTATAAGTGTTTACCTACATCTGCCTCCACTATATTCCATGATGTGATACGTACTGAGCGGACGATTCCTTTAAAATCTAACATCTGGGATTTCCGATTGCACAACAACATCATTTCAATATATATAATATATGTTAAGTATGTATACCAAGTTGTCCAAATAATTTATATCGAAAACGAATGGCTAAACAATTAGTAACAAGTATGGGAATAAAAGTTTTGCAGAAAAAAAACAATTGTATTATGTGTGTACATTGCCGCAAAACTATACTCAGGCTAAGTAGTGCTATAGTTGCTATTGAAGTGCTTGGCATTTAAAACACAAAAGTAAAAAATACTGCAATTATTACTCTGACCTGCAGAGAGAGAGTGTGTGTGTGAAAAAGGTTTTAAAACATAAAATGTGCTCCCTAATCATTTCAAAACATCATGGAATACGTTCAGGCTGTGACATGAAACAAAAATAAAAAGACAAAAGCAACAACAATATTATGTAGTTTCACAGTATTTAAAAGGACGCAGAGAAGCAGAATACACCAGCGCTCTCAATAGGATTAAATCTCATTAAAAAAAAACTTTAAAAAATACCAGTGTTGAAATGAACCAATGCTGAGCAAGGCCATAATATACCTTATATACCGTTTCCTATATAGAATTAAAGCCCCCCCACCTCCCTGTCTTGATTATATTCCCCTATGGGAAGGGGGCCACCAACATGTTAGGGATCAGCTACTCCACAACACCCAACCACAAGCACTCGAAACAGTTCACAATCATCCTCAAGACCATGCTTTAGGAAAAGCTACCAGAAAAACTAAACATAAATCAGAATTAACCGTTTTTAAAGAACCCCTCAGTACCCTTAAAGATAAACATTTAATTGACGTCGATATGAAGTTCCCTAGGTTTGAACAGCCAACTGATTACACACCTCACAAAGAAAGACACGACTAGCTTTCGTGGTTTTTTTTGTATGGATAAGGAGATGAATAGGTGAACACGGAAGCATGAGATCATCTATCTTCACCCCCCAAAGGCTCGGATGTCAGCAACAGCTGATGAATGCACAGAGCTGCGTTACGTGGCGTTTAAATGTCACGACACAGGCCCACATCCCACCGCCAATAAAGAGGAGTTTGCTGGGAAGCCAAAACATCTTGAGCCGTGGGCCTGGCCCAATGCTAGAAGGGCAAGCCATCGAGATCAGATCACCGTTTGTTGTTTGGTAAACCCGCTCATGGTAGACTACAGTAGTCACTCTCTGCTAGAAGACAAAGAAAACTTAGTACCCGGCTTAAAAAAAAAAAAAAAAACTTATTACGGGGCAATGACCAATCAAATTCAACACACACAAACACAGCACTCTTTTGCCGGGCAAATTCGGTTATGATGTAAGCATGCTGTCAAACTGAGCAAAGACAATCATATTCTCACAAGAGACAAAGAACATCGACAGCCTCTGCCCTGGTGACCAATGGGAACCTGTTATTACTCCTTCAATTATAAGAGATTATTAGAAAAAAACTCAGTAACCGCTAAAGATGGCAGGCTGTTGGGACCTCAGATATTCAGAAGGTTTGTGGTGGAGTTTCACTAGGACACCACCGTTGGTAGACGGGTCAATTTAAGGATCAGCTACATGTTCTGATCCACGGCAGGTCCAGGATTCTTGACTCCAATTTAAACAAGCTATTTCCCAGTTGTAAAGATACCCTCTCCACGATTAGTAGGACTCACCTACATTGTAACGTCGATTACCTTATCTTAGATTGGTGTTTTTATATATGTTTTAAACCCTAAACAACACTTGTATTTAATAACCAAGTAATAATAATGAAGGCAGGTAAAAAAGAAAAAGAAAAAAAAAGTTAGTATCCTAAACGCGTCATTGGTTGACTGCTGAGATGAGACGCAAGTTTTCCTCCCGTGATTTAAGTTGTGCAGCCATTTATTTTTTCCTCCATTCCGCGTATGCTCGCGGTGCATGGAATACGGCGGACCTCCTCATTCCTCCCCCCCCCCTGTCCATGTGGCTATGAGGGGGCCCTCTCTCCCCACCCTGTCCCTCCCTCCCTCCAACCCTCCCAGCAGGCAGACCCTACCCCCTAATGCAAAGGGCAATGTGTTCCCTGGATGAAAGAGGCTCCCTACATCGTCTCCAGATAGTGATTGACCTGTAGAAGGAAACCACAAAACAAAGACTTACAATGGAGAAAAATAAAGGTGTTCAATAAATAAATAAAAAAGGAAATATTTGAGGAAATGAATAAATCTAAACAACATTTCTCGAATTCTAGCTAGGTTTAGGTTCTCTGAACGAGACGGAGATATGAGGAAGCCGAAACTGGAATGATGAATGAAAACAAGGTCACATGACGTACTGACCCGACTGACTGGGCCATTGGCTCGTGAGTGCTACACGCCATAGAGGGTGGACAGGCGCTCCTTCAGAGGAGCGGGGAACTGATCCGAGAACCGCTGCCAGTTCTCCTCTCCAACCTGGTTCCTGAAGCCGTGCAGGATCTGAAACCACAGGAGAAAGGAGGTTAACAGGGCTTCAAATGAACGTTAAATTGCAAAATATGCCTCACGGTTGATGTTAAAAACAGTTGCATTTTTTGTTCGTTTGAAATGTGGCTTAAAACAACATCTGTGATAGACATTCCAACTTTCCAGCAGCGTAGAACATTCTCACATAACTTTTGAGAGATGGGAAAGATTTAGAGGTTTGAGGAGCAGAGTTTGAAGATGTTCAGTGAAACATTTGCTTAGCAAATGTAAATGTTGTTCCTTCAAGTCTGATCATGACCCAAAATAATTTAAATCATGTGTATAAGATTGCAAAAAGTTTTTACCTTACAAAACATGTCCCGTAGATCCTCCTTCGGATTTACCCAGGATGCAACTGCATCACAAAAGAATATAAAATCCTAGAGATGGAAAAAAAAAACAAACAGGGTGTGGGGGAGGGGGGAGGGGGAATCGAAAGAGATGGGGAGGTGGAATTTAAGTAGCACACGATGTGCAATCATCTCATTGCTATGTTTTCTTGAGTTCTAGAACGTTAGAGTTCAAGAACGTTCTAGAGTTCTAAAACTTTAGAGCTCCAGAACTTTAGAGCTGTAGAACTTTAGAGCACTAGAACTTTAGAGCTCTAGAACTTTAGAGCTCTAGAACTTTAGAGCTCTAGAACTTTAGAGCTCTAGCCCTCCATCATTGGTGAGCCACTCACCTGCACTACACCTCCGGGGTTTACACTTATCATGGTGCAGATTCCCCGGAACGCAGAGTCTTTTTCCTCATTGTCTCTTATGTTCCGTAGAGACGTGCACCTGGGATAGGGAATACCTCTTTTAAAAACACCACACACATATAAACCGAGCTAAATTTTCAGAAGACAAAAATTAACCAAAAGGGTGTTAGATTGTTTAATCATTTAAAAAAATAAAATCTTTAAATATAACATATCGCCAATTTATAGATTCTATCTATAATCCTGAAAAATGTTGCTTTTTTTTTTAAGAGTCGTTAGCATTACCTTATCTTAAGTTAAAATGAACTTCAAGCTAAAATATCAAACATTCTTGGAGAGAATAAAAATATGCTTTTGCTCTTAAAATAATGAATAAAGTAGAAATGTAAGCATACACATCGAACACACCTTCAGAAGCTGCATATTTATATTAATATAAAAATCATCCTTATGTCTCTGTCATCTTACTTTAACTCCCTGTTGGTTTTGGTTATGAGTAAAGTATTGTGTAGCCTTATCTATGAGCACCCCAGAAATGTAAATGTACTTATCTAAACTGTCAGGGGAATTCTGAGAAAGCCACATGTAGCTGGTGGTCTAATAAATAAGAGAGGGACTTGGCCATTTTCAAAATAATGCTCCCTCTTTTTATCTGCATGTACTTTTGTTTATATACCAGCAGACATGTGACACTCCCCTGCACTCTTTAGATCGTTAGCGACAGATAACAATGACAAGAACTGAAAATTAAATGAATTAATGTGTAATACGTGAAGGTGCTACTGAGGCAAAACAACAACATCACAAGTAAGGCCTTATAAGTGAGGACAGGGTTAGTCACATGGTTGGCAATGATTACAAACTGATCCATACACTAAATAAACAGAAAAGACTTGAGGTCACAGGGAGGGGAGAGAAAGACGACAGTAGCAGGGGGAGAGAAAGAGCAACAATTCTCAGGAGAGGAAGAGGAGGAGCAGGAGAGGAAGAGGAAGAAAGGGGGAGAGGAAATGAATGAAATAAAAGATTGAATAATACACACCAGGGTCTTATAAACTGCTGTAGCATGGGTGCCACCTCTTGAGGACAAACGTAACCAAGACGACCAATTGTTATTGCTAAGGTAACGCAACCACGGTTACACACCACCAAACGCCAACCAAGACATGAGCAATGAGGAGGGGGGGGGGGGGAGGTGGGGAGAAACAAATAAAGAAAAAACAAAGAACTCAGAAACATGAAAATCAACAGAATCTGTATGTGAATAAACAGACGGTTTCACTAATGCAGATTATTACAACCTCCCCCCCCCCCGGGGTAAAAGAGGGGAGGAATGCAAAATATGACTATAAAACACAAACACGTTTAAGGGAGATCCAACGTTTATGTTGTTGACAACACGGTCATGAAGTCTATCAAGCAAATGAACTCGTGCCACTCGCATAAGAGGAATCCTAATAGTGTGGCGAGGTTAGAATAACTTTGGGGATCGACGTGACCAGTTACAGTACAGTCGACCATTGATTTCAGAGATTTCTCCCTTAAACTCACACAGACACACACACGTTAACATAATTGTTTTTTTCATCGTAAAAGAAAAAAGAAGATCCAAATTAGTCTGTTCTCTCTAACGGACAGATTTACTCCCAGCCACTAAGATGGAGGGCGACTAGTCCCGCCCTGCTGGTTGGTATGAGGCAGAGAGGAGGAAGGAACCTACGTTTAAGAGACACAAAACTATGCAACATTCTCATTAACAAACAGGCATTTATGAACAGTTAAATGGTGCATGCAGAAAGCAGATGGTAGGCTCATTAGAGGTACAGTTCAGTGCAGGATATATATATACGACCAGACAACATGACGTGGTGCAGTGGGAGTGCGGTTAATCTCGTTAGTGTGTCGTTATCATTACGTTTTCGGCCACTTCCACCTTCCCTCTACGTTTGCTGTGTGTAATGGTACATAGTACAAATCGGTTCCCAATACTGTCGATTGCTCGACAGAGGTATGGCCTCTGATCCACTAAGCGCTGATGCATGTCAGGGACTTCAATTTTGGTTGAAGGTGGAAGTGGGAGAGAATCAAAACAATAAGAATGTGATTGGACAGTTTGAACGGACATTGTTATTTTCTTTTGGACGTATCCTGCATCAAACATTTGCTATCCTTAACAACATTCAACATCTATTAGCAGAAATGCATCCACATTTAAAGAACAGTAACTAAAAGCAACAAATAAATAAACTGACAACGAAAAAACAGGTACACATCTACAGAGTCCCTATGGTGTCTCAATTTAAGTGGGGGGACATCTCCTTGAACCATATAGGCTTTTGATTGGTTATGGTTCATTTTAGCTACTCAATAATTAACCCACAATTTAGTATTAGCTATATGAGCAAAGGTTAACATTTTTAGCCTGGATTAAAGGTGCTTTATGACTATAGGGGGATAATTAATTTAAGTATTATATCTGTCCAGGTTCTACAAAAATTGTACTTTCCTCACAATATGCCAAATACTTTGTTCAATTCCAATACAATACCTACATTTAATGTACAAACTTTAGCTTTTTATGTCATTTCAAGCCTGGCAACTAACATGGCTTGTTTGTTTGAATCTTGGAAAACAGTAACACCTAAATTAATATCAGTCTTTTCTAGATATTAATATGTCTGTGAGCTTGCTAATCAGTCTCTGAATTAGTTATATGTTTGGTCCAAACCTGTATGCATATATTGCAGATGATTCTGAGAACATAATTAATTATTACACCAAGCTACAACATTCTGGGAACCCTGGCTGTGTTTGACTGTGTGTGCGTGTGCGTGCGTGTGTGTGTGTTGGAATATGTGTGTTTGACTGAGTGCGTGTGCATGAGTGTGTGTGCACCAACCTTCATTTGTGTCACTCCCTGGTTACGTGTGTGCGCGTGAATCTGTATGTGTGTGTGGTGTGTGTTGTGTGTGTGTGTGTGTGTGTGTGTGTGTGTGTGGTGTGTGTGGTGTGTGTGTGTGTGTGTGTGCACCTCCCTCAGCAGCGCCACCATGTGGTACCTGTGTTCTCCAGCAGAGTCTTTGGTGTGTTGGGCCTGTTAATGATCTCCACCAGCAGACGCAGTGCCTCGGCAACGTACGGCTGCATCTCCAGCCCTGCGTGGTGGAACCCAAACAACACACCGCGTCGTTCTATAGTCCGGGACATGCATGTACAACCCATAGGTGGAATGTGACTGGTCTAGAAGGAGAGGCACGTACCCATTTGTATCGCAATCTCACCAATAGCCCAAGTTGCGTTGTTGCACACAGATATCAACTCAGGATTCAGATTAGTACCGAGTACGGGAATAAAATCAGCTGGAAGGAGAGAGGGGATACACGCAGACACAGATTGAGGAACACACAGGGTACCGATGATTTCTTTATGTTATTGTTATTATATACCATTAAGCAGATTTTTTTGCTCTTGAGCATGAGGATATATTTGATATTTCCAGTTAAAGCAAAGCCAACACTTACTGGTAATAAGAATCCCATGGTCAAGAATGTTCCAGAGTTTTACTGAACACTTCATAATGAAACCATTTGACGTACCGATGCAGGGCTTCACATGGTGGAAACAAGCCTTGGTCAGATCCCCCAGCAGAGCAAACGAACTCTGGCGGACTTCCGGCATCTTATCCTGGAGGAAAGAGGGGGGTTAGCCCTGGAACAGCAAATGCGCCATCATAAACTAATCCAGGAGATTCTATAAAAGGAATACACTGCAACGGGACGCTGACCACGCCTTGTGCAAACAGGCCATAACCTGTTCACAAAGGACGCGGTGAGCACTTTGTCGCGGCTTGGCACGGCGAACTCACAGCGAACATCAGCAAACACAGGTATTGGTCGCTAGGCGACTAGTATAGCGTCGGTTTCTTGAGCCATTATAATTTTGAATTGTGTTTCGGTGGCAACTCGTCTATTGAGTTTGGTCCGATGTACGCAAAAGTGTGCACTCCAAGAGAACAAAAACCTCCACCGAAAGCTGCGTTCAACACCTTTGTTCGGCGGTGCGCAACGCTTTATCGTCACCGCGCGGGGGCATACACATGAATGGAGTCCTGAGCGCAAGCCACTTCCCACGGGAAGAGGACGGGCCTTCACTCTGTGTTCTACACGTTGGTCTGTCTTTGCTGGTTCACCTGCATGCACTGGTACATGAGCGTGAGGATGTTGCTGCGAGCCACAAGCTGCTCGATGTTGCCCCCCAGCCCCTCGGCCAGTCCGCTGAGCAGATCCAGAGCCACGATCATGAAGTCCTTGTCCGGGGCCTCGTACTGCTCTGGCTGTGATTGGTGGAGCTGAAAAAGAGCGGGAAAAACAGAGTGGAAGAAGGAAGGAAAGAGATTTAGGAAACAAACCCTTGACCTTTAGTAGGTATAAGTAATAATAACAACGAATATTTGACACTATTGAACAATCAAATTATTATTCAAATAAAAAACATTCAATACATACAAAATACAATTTATTGAAATTGAAATACAAGAGATCACAGATAGTAGAATATTGTGTGTATATACATTAACCGTACAGAAATGCCTCCAGAATGTCCTCCTGTGTGCTGGGTGCTCACCATGGACTGGGCAAGGGTCTTCTGGACCAGGTTCACACAGCGCTGGTACACAGGCTCGCAGTATGGCAGGAAGCCACTCTGGAGGGCCGTGGCCACCGACGACAGACACTGAGGGAAGAGGATGGGGGATCACAATGTGGCAGTGAGCGGGTGCTCGGCTCCCAGGCGCTAGGTCTGCGGTTCAAACCCTGACCCCGCACAAGATGCCAAACTCCAAATAAAACATAGAATGTAAAGTCTTAAAGAAATATACTTCTAGTAAAGGGAAGAGGTCTTTGTCTTCGTCCTTAAGTTCGTTCCATTTCTGGATCAGAGGAGGCATCAACATCTGGATGTACTCCTAACAACAACAAACAGGAATACAGAAGACATGCTTACTAAACAACCATGAATCTATTGAGAGTTTAAACATAAAGATGGAACTTAAAGGTCATTATGAATCAACAGCAAATAAACATTTTGTTGAATGTATAAATGTGAGGAAGAGTTCAGCAGTATTTGAAGGCAGACTTGCCCCTCGGCCCACCGCCCTAGCGCCCGTGCCCCCCGGCCTACCGGCTTGTTGAGGTGGTGTCCCACCGAGTCGGCCAGGGTTCCGATGGCGTCGTAGAGGATGAGCAGGTTCTTGTGCTGGTACTTGCTGAAGGCGAACACCAGCGTGTCCAGGATGTAGGCCAGGTAGGGAACCAGTTCTGTGCACGCCTCCTCCTCCAGCGTGGCGAACGCACTGACCGGGGGAACGTTTAAAAGAGAGAGGGGGAGATATAGAGTCAAAGTCTTGTGAACTCCAGTCAAACTCTAATCTGATGCAGTTTGTAAAAATAAATTATGATGAACTTTATTGATCTCATAGGTATCCCAGCAGAAGTACAGGACAACAATAAGAACTGAAAAGGTATTTTAATATTCAAACATCCAAATAAGGATCTATGAAAAATATAATTACACAGTGAGTAGGAGAAACAATTGACAGTGGATGTAACGACAGCGAGGGTATGGATAGAAGAAGCCTTTGAAGACGACGCTATGTATTTTTTATTAAAATGTTCTTTTTTTATTCTTTACACTTTCGTTTTTCACCAAAGTGGTGTCACATAAAAAACTAAATCGACGTACAAAATAAAAAATAAATAGAGTGTCCTCAGGCATAGACACTCCCACACACAGACACCTACAAACACACAGACACATACACACACACCCACACATGTACTCCTACACACAGACCTGCAGGCAGCCTCCTGGACCCTCTTGTTGCTGTCCAGGATGCGTTTGAGCAGCTCCGTCATCAGGGGCTTGAGGTAGGAGTCGGGGGGCTGGGACACCACCCAGTGGGCGTAGCGGCTGAGGGTCCAGCAGGTGATGGAGCGCACCAGGGCATTCTTGTCCGCCAGACACAGCACCAGGTGAGGGATGAGCTCTGGCAGGTAGGTGATCATGCCTTGCATGCAGCCTGGAGGTCAACACAACAAGACCTTTAAACATCTAAATGACACTCTTCTAACGTAGCTCTTGATAACAATATCTGGAAGGAAAAGTTTCTCAAGCACGTCGACTAGTCATTCGGTACAAGGAGCTTTTCTCTGTAAATAGTCTCTTTCTGGGCCACTTTTGCCCCATCAATGTTTTCTGAAAACCACGATAACTGCAGCTACAACTCAAACCACTAGACGCTGCTTCTGGAACAACTCATAGTGCAGGTTTAAAAGAAAACATTTAATTCAGGTATCGGGCCAATTGATCCAAGTTGACAGGTATAGCCTCCAAGGACTTCACAGACCGATATTATACGACAACCCCAAACAGAAGGAATCACTCCCAAAATCCAATGGGGAGGAACCCTTGAGAGGGAACCAAGAAGTGGGAAACCCCGTCCGGGGACGGTTAGGAGGGAATAGGTGCAGAATGGGCAGGCATAACAACTCATCATCGTGTTAGTTCCTCTAACATTCAAAACAACGTCGCTTCAGTCCATGTTTTGCATCTTCTTCAACTATTCCAAGATTTCCCACCTGTGACTCTCAAATGTCCCTTCTGAGATTTCCTACAATTTCGAACTTGGATGACCCAATGACACTCCTAGAATTCCCAAATTCCCTTCCCGAGATTCATTTACATTTAACATTTAAGGCATTTAGCAAACACTTTTATACAAAGCGACTTACATCAGCTAATAAAACACATTGACACACCGACGGCAGAGTCAACCATGCAAGGCGACAGCCACCTCGTCAGGAGCAGTTAGGGTTAAGTGTCTTGCTCAGGGACACATCAACACTCAGCTAGGAGAAGCTGGGGATCGAACTAGCAACCTTTCGGTTACAAGTGAACTGCTCTACCTCCTGAGCTAAGCCTGAGCTAAGATTCCCGTCATTTCCCCCGTGGAACGAGAAGGGTTGACGTCAACGTACCCTCTGCGATGGCTCCCAGGACCAGGATGCCGGACTCTTTGACGACCCACTCTGGGTGGAAGAGGAGCTCCTTCAGGAGCGGCAGCAGGTGAGCCAGGAGGTCATCCCGGAACACGTTGGCCAGGACGTCCAGCGCCGCCGCAGAGCACTTTCCTGTAGCACACACACACACACACACACACACACACACACACACACACACACACACACACACACACACACACACACACACAAAGTGTGACTGAGAACAATGAATTCATCCAGTCTCAATGTACATGCCGCAGGACCTAAGCCAACAATCGCCAGACCCTTTTCGCAAATGGTCATTAGTATGCAACCGCTCAATTCATCTTTTACATTTCAATGGGGCCAGAATAAAGCAGAGACAAACAGTCCCTGTATGGATGCGGCACTTTGATTCTTGAGAAACGTTCTAGTTCACATACTTTGAGCCGAGTGAATGGTGGCCGCAGAAAAGTGAAATGGTGCAAAAAGAACTGCCGACCGAGAGGGCGGCGCTTCGAGGGAGACACTCAAAAAGTGAGACGACGGGGGGAGAGCGGCTCACTCACGCAGGTTCCAGTCCGAGATGGTCTCGTCGTCGTCCAGGTCGTCGTCGTCGTCGTCCTCGCCATCGTCGTCGTGGATCCCGCCTCCCTCGTGGTGCTGCGCCACGGTGCGCGAGCGGTGGAAGCGCGGGCGGATGTCCTGCTCGTTGTCAGGGACGGCCTCGTCCTCCTCGGTGTCTCCCTGAGAACACACCACTGCTCGTCATCCTCCCAGCAGACCACTGAATACTCATATAGTATCGCAGTGATGATATTGGTAGGCATTATTGTTATTAAATAGCCTTATTATCATTTATTAGAGCTAAGGTAGGCAATTTGAAGACGTGCCAGAGTAAGCTCGATTTTTGAAAGTATCCAAGTGAAAATATCCCACCCCTCCCTTCTGGCCTCCCTCCAAAGCCACTCCCACTAAACACGGGACTAGCCCGCAGGCTTTAGCTATGTGGAAGACTAGGGTCATGCACAATGGGTGCACGGGCCGATTGGGTGCAGGTAGCATAGGAGGTATGTAAACAGACAGGTAAGCAATCCAAACATTTTGTTCAGTGCATAGGAAGATGACGATTGGAGGAACTTATTATAGGCCCGCAACAGATACTTATATGGGCTCTGACAATGAATGAACACCACCATTGTCTAGTTAGACTCGGGTCAGTGAAGGGTTCCTCATTTTCGGTCTAGCTTGTCGGTCTTGTTGGACACGTCTAAAGGCTGCCTTAAGAAACACTACGTTCCCAATGTTATTCTTGGCAGATGATTACAGGCGATCTACTGGTAAATATGAACGGCATCCGGAACAAGTACCCCACGTCAGATACTCCCACCAACCACGCAGACTCAGAGACGCACTGGTAGGCTCACAAACATTTGGTCATAGATCACTTGGATTTCTGATCAGTAACATAATTACTGATGTTATTCACCAGTTATTATTTAGCTGATCTTGTAGTTTTGCAAGGAGGGGGGGGGGGGGGGGGGGGGGGGGGGAGTCTTGTGTTACACGGGTCTGTCCCTCTCCTGCACGTGCACTACATGTACTCTTATTGTATTCTGTCATTGCGCTAAGAAATAATCTAAACCTGACTATTTCAGATGCTAAAAGTAGCATATACTGTATATATGACCAAGGTAACAGGACAGCTCTGTGGACGGTTGTAATGTGCTTCTGCACAACAAGGGAAGCATGTACCGGTCTTGCTACAGAGACAAGAGTTAAAAACAGGAAGAAAAACTGCGTTGGCCTTGGTGTTGGTTCGCAAAAAACACTGAGAGAAGCCAGCACTCTGGTGTAGGCGTACTCTAAACTTAGCTTCTGATGACACAGACGTTGTACCATGCTACAATCTTCCTGTCAGCTAACATGCTATCTGTTTGACGCAACAAATGGGCGATGTTTTCAATTATTAGCATTATTAGGAGATACATTATGCAAGGAACATACACATTTTAACTGCATAATAATATATCAGCAATACATCCCAACATATCAATCTACAAGCTTTATTCACCTAGCAGCCATCTTGGTCCAATAGGCTACCTAAGGGTGGCAACCAAAGGTAGAATTGGCGTTCAGTTAGTTTATAGCTGTAGATGAATCAGACTCAATGGACTCACCCAGCTAGTGTTTAGAACCAAGATGGCCATCAGGGGATTCAGACCGTATGGACTCACCTTGAGCAGAATGATGTCAATCTCGGAGTACTTCATCCCGTTGACGAGCACAGGGGTGAGCCTTAATCAGAAACAGACAGCACAGGGGTCTCATTCAATCAGAGGCCAAGGAAAGGCCAAATAAATCTATACGTTGTCTCTAGCGTGGAAGGATACAGATTAATGTGTCAGAGGGTGGAGAAAGCTGTAAAATACAGAAAGGGGGGGGGGAAGTGAGGTGGTAGGTCAAAGGTTAGGAGTACCAATTCTAAGGGACAACCCCCTCAAGGTCTCAGGGGAGTTACTACCCTGGTCAAGTTCACCTCCTCAAACGGTTTTCATGTTGGGTCCACGTGTGTGCGTGGCTGCGGATCGCATGTGCGCGTGTGGGGGTGTGTCTGCGTGTGTGTGCATGTGTGTCGGTGCATGTGTGTGTGTCTGCGTTTGTTTGCATGTGTGTGTGTGTCTGCGTGTGTGTGCATGTGTGTGTGCATGTGTGTGTGCGCATGCATGTCTTACAGATGGAGATGTCCGGCCAGGACCTCCTTACACACAGGCTGCTCGGCCAGAGTGAGCCAAAACTCGCAGGCCTCTAGAGCCACGTTCTCGTCCTGGTCCTGGGTCCGCTGGAGCATGTACTGCAGGGACAGAAAAACAGGGGTCAGCTGAGCCTGAAGCACCACGCAGTACGGTACTGCACAGTACTGCAGGGACAGAAACACAGGGGTCAGCTGAGCCTGAAGCACCACGCAGTACGGTACTGCACTGTACTGCAGGGACAGAAACACAGGGGTCAGCTGAGCCTGAAGCGCCACTCAGTTCGGTAATGTACTGTACTGCAGGTTACGTGAACACTGGGTTCAACTCTGGGCCTGTAGCACCACGCAGTACCCACGCAAGGCAGGGTGAAGGGATGTGGTATTTGGTTGGATGATAGGCATATAACAAAAATTAAAAAAAGGCACACCAAGGAACTGACACTTCCTGGGTGCCACTTCCTTCTTGATCGGCCGATTGGGAAACCCACCGATCAAAGTGAGGAAAGTGTGTCTTGGATATGAGTGAGATCCGTCACAATGGCTGTGAAGACATGATTACTGGGGAGACTATGATGATATTATTCACACTCACACTCTCCACTGCCCAGTGGACAGAATTTCCCAGGGGATTATTAAAGTACTCATTCTGAATCTGGACCAGATGGATGAGAGAAACATGACTCAGGATTCAGGCCAGATTTAGGGCTTGGTAATAAATAAATATTATAGTTTATCCTCTTTGAATGGTATTGTATTGTGACAAAATTAATATAGACTTACCGTGATCCCCAATTGTTCTGGTCTAATTGAATTACGATTAAAATATTTGCACTTCAAATGACCTATAATTATTGTGATGAATAAATGCGTCGATATCGCCAAGCCAAAATTCCCCATTTACTCTCAGCTGACCACCGTGCGCTCTCCATTCACAATTACGATGCAGTGCATTACTCTCAGCTCACCTGTATGATGCTGTGCATGTGAGGCAGCAGCCTGTCCATTCGGACCTCCAGCAGCATCACCAGCGCCCGGCACACGTTCTTCCTCACCTCAGGCTCCTCGTCTGTTGCCAGGGCAAACAGGTTCTGGAGGAAAGCACAGAACGCGCGCGCGCGCGCGCGCACACACACACACACACACACACACACACACACACACACACACACACACACACACACACACACACACACACACACACACACACACACACACACACACACACACACACACACACACACACACACACACACACACACACGTAAGTAAAAATAACTTGTACACCAATAGATGTGATATTATTTTTCAGAATTTCAAGTTGCCACAATTGATCCATTTTCCTTCCGGTCACATGAAGCACTTTATCAATGCTGATAAACAATGGTGTTTATCAGCATCGAGTCATCTGTAAATTCACCGAAAATCGGAACATACAGAACTGGAATAGTGACCTGCAGTAAATAATGTCACTTCAACCCCAACACAAAAGATTGATTACCTCACCCCTTCTATGACAATCTAACAGGCCATGAAACTGATTGATTTCCTGTTTAGAGAAGTAGGTTTATCCATGGCCCATCTGGGGCTCAGGGCGGTGTCAGGGTCGTCTGACAGAGCAGGGCCACTATTAAAATAGAGGCACATAAATGTTGTTTGTGGACACGGCGAGAGACGGCCCGAGGGCTGGCCGGTTTTCACGCCTGGTGAGTTTAAAATGCAGCAGGGATACAATCCTCTAAATGAATTGTATGGATTCAGGAAAAAAGGCCAAGTGTTGCTCTATCGGCAAAGCGTGGCACTATAAGGAGAGGGTTAGTGTTTGCCCTCACAGGATAGTCCGTCAAACCGATGATAAAAGTGTCCCACGCAGGCCATATATTTAAAGGGTGTCCTGGTTACCATGATACCGGGTGTCAGGTTCATGAGCCATTAAGCCCGAAGCACACGGCCGTGTCGGGACGAGCTGATATAACATATGTGTACATTGTCAAATAAAGGCATGGGAATGTCCCTGGCCAAAAAAAAAGACTTGAGTACTCGACGGAGCAAATGATATAAATAGAGTGGCCGCCCCATTCACCCTCCATGTGCGCCACTCCATCAGAAATATACGATTCCATGAGTTTTTTTATGGTGGACTTAAGATTCACACTCCCTGCTGTGCGCTTGGGGCTAATGCTGTGTTCCAGATGCCTCAGACACCAGCCTTAGGAGTTGCACTTGTGACGTAATTTCCTGTCTTTTATCACTTATAGCGTTCCAGTTCGTCTTTGTGATTGTGTCATGTCATGGGCTTGTCGTTGTTTATTGCTTGCTACATTAGCCTCTTTAGCAAAACAGCTTGAATAAGAGCACGTGTGCTAGCACGTTTATGGTAGACTGGGAGTTGATCCGTCTAACGTACAGATGGAGTGACTGACATGCCCAGTGTTGACTTAAAAAAAAAAAACATAGATGATGAAAGATTGCTATTACTTATTCACATGGTGGTGTAATATAGGCCCTTTAACTTTTTGGTGGAAGACCCAATGACATTTGTAACCGTTGATACTTGCCTCCACAAAGGGGTCGATGTGCAACATCAGAGCCTGGGTTCGACTGATGATGAACTGATTGACACAGGCGATGGCGTGAGACCTGCAACGAACACACGATACTTTACAAAAACCATAACCAGCATGCGTCTTCATCACTTTAGCAGTTCAACTTCAAGGTGGAGAGGTAGGCGTGTCTGAACGCTGTTCACGTCAAGGTCTGGGGAATTGTAGTTCAGAGCAAGGTAAGGTATCTTACAAGTAAGATTGCATTCCTAGGATAAGATACGGTGCTCTCTAGAGTACCAGTTTGTGCTGAGCTACTGTGCGAACATGGGGGTGAAGCATGGCATCATTGGCATGTAAACAAAGAGAGAAGTACGGGTCAGGCAAGTGTAGATTACATCAGTTATAGGATGTGATTTAATTGATAACATTAATGAAATAATTACGGATCAGCATTGACTACAGAAATTTCCAGGTCTATTTTAAGCTACGAGCTAGTTGTAATTTGATGTTCTGCAGCTTTACCTTGTAATTTACTGTATTGTCGTGTTTTAGGAAATGATTTTTTCATTTCATATGCTGGTGAGTTACTTTAAAAACAACCGTATCAACATCACCAATTGGAAAGTCAGTAAAAATGAAGCTCACCTTATCTTAGGGCTGATGTGCTTGAAGAACTGCAGGAACTTGGGAATCATGATGTTGAGCGGGCGGTCGAGAACATCGCTGTCCAAGATCTCTGCAGAGTCCTCACAGATCTTCTGCAGCGCTCCGAACGCACCCTGCAAGAAGAAGATGAAGAACAGACCGGCCCTCTTTAAAGTCTTTAAAGTTTAAAATCACCGTGCATGAACTGTGCACTGTGACGTGAACAAAAAAGGGAAATAATCTCGGCCCTCACACCACATTTTGTCACCATCTGTTTTGACAATCTATACTTCAACAATTGTAGTATTGAGGCCCACTTCATCTGACTGGAGTTAAATAACATGAAAACTAGGTCAAGTCTAAAGATCCTAATCATGTAATTACACTAACCTCACACGTGTTGTAATCCTCTGAGTCCAGCAGGAGGCACAGTTTAGGCAGGAGCTGGGGCCAGTTCTGTAGCTCTCCTTTAGAGGCGATGGTTGTGATGAGGATACCTGGCAGGGAAGATGGGTTATGGTGAGGTCACCTCCAACATGATCATATGGACACAGCATTTGGTGATGGACCGATTAGATGAGGTGACTGTCTTCTTGCTAACGTTATCATTCAACTCTAGCCCCCCAACCGAAAAGTGTATTAAGGCTCATTGCATAAACAAACACAACACAGTTTACAGCATATGTGTTCATCCTGCAAGCATAGCTTTCATCAATGAAGATCTAAAACATAACATGTTTTTTTATATACTAAAGAAACTAACATTTGTTCTTGTATTTCGGTGTTGGATTACAAAATGAGAAACAGTTGGTGATTATAAACTAATCAAGCCGGCCTCCGCATCGTCACAGTGTTATTAACTTTAATAAAATAAATAATTTCTTAAATAAAATACCAAGTTGTCTTACAACCCAGGTCATGGAAATCGCAGACAGTTAGCAGCATTATGAAGAAATATTTGTGGGCTATAATACTTCTTTGCTTTGCAAGATTCTTCCAATAACATGTTACTGGGTCCCTAACAAATGTAGTTTCGTTTTGAAACATAATTAATCTTTCATGGACAGATCATTGCTGGCTTGGGTTCAGCTGTTTCAGCTGGGGAAAGGCACACACTGTCACGATTATATGTGCAATCTCCAATGTGCTAATATTACAAGCTGTGCAACAGCATTCTTCATCTATTACTGTTGCATATTGTTGCATTACCGATTTTGTTACTAATTTGACTAAGTTTAACCTTTGAAACTTGATCGGATCTCTGTGTTTAGAGTCTGTAGAGAACAGGTATGAAGTTCAAATATAATTATTCTGTAATAATGAGACACTGTTCAGAAGAGATCAGCAGGTCAACTCTAAGCAAAAGGCTGAACATGCAAAGAGTTTAAGTTTAAATAAAAACCATGGGGCTACTCACCCACAGTGGCCCGGATAAGAGGGGAGGAATCGCCAATGTTTTGTAGACATTCATTCTTGATGAAGTCTGAGACGCCGTTAGGAAACGACTGGTAGTGAGCCTTGACGTTGTTCTTCAAAATCAGTCCACTCAGGGAGCGAGTGGGCTCATCTTAGAGGGAAAATAATCCAGTTATTTATATATATATATATATATATATATATATATATATATATATATATATATATATATATATATATATATATATATATATATATATATATATATATATTTATATATATAATATGATACACAAGGACACAATCAATCATCGTTGTTCTGGAATAATCCTGGCGCTTTAGCACGCATAAGGCAAAAAGAGAAAATAAAGAACGACACACAGCCATTAGTATGCTACAATCTGTGTGGGTTTCTGAATAAATATTTGAAAAACTATCCTCGTTTGCCTGTCAAATGTTCTGACAAGTGTTAAAAACGTGTATGTTTATCAATTGATGATTCGTGATTGTGAAAAATAGAAAAAATATAATTATAACCTCACAGGCACATTTTGCAAAACAATGGGGCCACTATTTACAAAACAGTGTGGTTAGTTAACCAGTTGATATCCGATTTGATAATTGTCATATAACCCCGTCACCCTGAATGTCTTAACAATCAGGCCATCTACAGCACAGACAGCCTGGTCAAGAGTTGAGCGTTGCTAGGCGTGACGTTTAAATTTAGAGTGACCCATATTCTGAGAGCCCTATCATCTGAGTATCCACGCCATATCCAGACAGACCGGTAACTCAAAAAGAAGCTGATTATATCAATAAATGTACCGCGATGGCAATATGAGTATTCTTATTTTTAGAATCGTAAACTATTAAAATGTATAAATGAATTAAATAAATAGTGTGCTTTGAGGAACATAGCTGAGATATTTCCCATTGAACACATTGTTTGATATTTCAGAGCCAGTTTTCTTTTCTGTAATGTTATTTATCTCTGTGTTCAGGTCCTTTTCATTACAATGTCGTGAAAGAGTAAAATCTTACCTTCTGATTTTAACTTTGTGAGAACAAATATCAAATAGTTGTTAAAGTCAGGAAACTGGTTGAGCTGTTCTAGTCTCTGGGAACAGGTATTAAGGAAGATTTGTCAACATTGATCAGCAACAAAACAGCTTTCCGTCTTAATGCAAATCAGTGAATTAATCATCCAATGCGTATGAAAATGATTTATTTTTAATCTCTGCTATAATATTCAATGGTTAGAGATGATCAGCAATTCAGAGAAGAGTCATTTGTTTTCAAATAAAAATATACTGCAGGCCTACTTAAAAGCCATTGATGTATTTATTTTATCTTGGCTGGTGCTAAAGGGGACAATTCATAAAAATAGCAACTGATCCTGAGTCTATACCCAAGGGCCATAGGTAGAGATATGTTGTGCAGTTTATCTTCTACGATGCATACAACTCCTACAAAAAGGATTGTAAATGTCAAAGCTAGCTGGCTAGTTAGCTTGTAATGAGATTTGTATTCTGGCCAAGTACAGCTGCTGCAGCAAGCTAGCTAGCTAGCTAGCCAGAATAGGAATCTAATTACAACCCTCCCTCCACTGCACTATACTACAACAGTGTACCGGGTACCACCAGATGGACCTAGGATCCGTAACCTCTTTGACTGTTAATCTATTGATGCAAATTGTGATAGAATAATAAGGTGAAGCCAAACAACGGTTAATAGTAGAAAACACTGCCTGTCAGAATTAAAATGATAACTATAAGAAAGGCTTGTTAAGCATATTGATATTATAAACTCAATAAAATTAAAAGGGGAAATTAAAAAAGGGAAAACCAGGTAGGCCTACAATGGATCCTATTAATTCAAAAAAATAATACAACAATAGTGAAAAGGAGAAGACATACATTCCTAATTTAGCATATCAATAGTGATGACAGAAGGTCTTGGTTCTAAAAGTTGGTTATTGGAATATCTCATAGACTACTAGCCTGAAGAAGGCACGAAAGACATGCACGATAGAAACGCCCATGATTAGGCTTCAACCAAATGACTATAGCCCTTGATGCAATTGGCCTCTGTTTAATCTAATTGTGTACCTCCTTTCATGGCTTACTTGGTACATTATGTTTACCCTGTGTTTATTGAAAAGTCATTTGTTGCTTGAATAGAATAGCTTAAGTGCATCATAATGTTCATTAATATGTTTGTAATGTTGTGATTTAAATTAAATATAAAAAAATCGGAATGGCAATAACTGCTAATAACAGATAGCCCAAATCAAACAGGTTGTCTCTATCATGTTCTTTTGCAGCTGGGAATGCAGTCGACTCTAGTGCCCTAATATCGGTAACATTAGGTAAATTATGTTGACATTCAATGCGAAAACATGTCCCGTTCCCGATCAAGTGAAACACACCAGTAACAACATAGCAAGACATAGAAAATATACAACAGCCTGCCTCATCATGAGCCAACAAGAGTACGCAGTGGATAGGAAAATATAAACCCAACAACACATCTGCGCACTGTACAGTAGAAGGTTAAAGTGGCGTAATGTTGCAGTTATTACGGTATTTAGATTAAAATATCCGTATAAAGCTTAGCAACCCCAAGGTAACGGTAATTCAACTAATTCAATTTTCCTCCATGAATCCTTTGGATTGATCTTCTTTATTCTGATAATCGAGGGGCGATCATCTATCCCATAATCACGAGCTGAGAGAGGGCGATTGCAAGGTGACGAATTCCCAAATGCCACCCGATTGTTGGCAGGAGCGACCCTAAAACCACCGTGGTAGTCAAACCCTGCTGTTTACAACCCACACACCCGACACAACGTGCTGTTGAAAACGACATGTTGGCTGCCAGAGTGCTTGAGAAAAACACACTAACCAGTCTGGTGTTAAATCGTCGGAACAACATGCACACTAGCACACGTCAGAATAGCTGGCCATCAAGTGAACCCAGTCCAGTCAAGAGGGGCCTGACTACAGAGGGGGTCGAACCCAGTCCTCTCTAAAGAGGGGATCGAACCCAGTCCTGTCTAAAGAGGGGGTCGAAACCAGTCCTGTCTAAAGAGGGGATCGAAACCAGTCCTGTCTAAAGAGGGGATCGAACCCAATCCTGTCTAAAGAGGGGATCGAACCAAGTCCTGTCAAAACAGGTGATCGTCGGAGGCATGGAAGGATACTTGCTGGACGGATCTCTGGGTTGACGTGTCCGGCGACTGGGACTCCTTCAGGAGCTGTATGATCTGCTGGAGCCCCTGCTCGTCTGGCTTCCACTCACACTCCATCTTGATTTGCTGCAGTGGAAAAGGGCAGAGAATGCTTATGTCAACAACACATAACCCTTCGCTTTAAAAACGCGAGTCCATAAAGGTGTGTTCCGGAGAGCGACAGTAGGCCCCAATAACCCCGACACGTTGTCTAAGGACGAGCCAGTGAATAGGTTTTCTTTTACCTAGCTAACACGCCACTCAGTAATGGGCTTCCTCAGACATCGACCTGTCAACCTCGGAACATCCGTTTTCGCAACAAGCCAGCTATTGGCTGTTTGGTAGCTGGCTATAGACGGGCTATAGTAGCTTCCAGGGCTAGCGGCTGAAGATCACGTTAATCTCGCGATAGGACCGTTGCTAGCATGAGGGCGCTAGCTGCTCAACGTACATCCGCGGAGATCCTAGCGCCCGCCCGTTTAGTTTAGTTACATACTCTTATATTGAGGACCAACCATAAGCGCAGAGAACACCTCTATAAGAGAACGCTAACATATTTAAACTGACATGAAAATATTAATTAATTGATTCATTCAAGTACATGAGTAAATGAATAAATAATGAAATAAATAAACAAATAATTAAATGAATGCATCCAAACATTGCCCCAATGGATACGCATCTATTGCACCTCCTCACGTTTGTGAGAAGTGCATCAAACAGTGTAGAGTACTCGTTTTTTTTAGTACAGTTTAGTCAGTGTTTAGGTTTGTTGTGTATTGGTTGTATCGGTGTTTGTCTTATGTTGCTGTGAACTGTGTGCGTCTTCATAAATATGTAAGAATAAGAATGATAGTATGAAGATATTTAGGCTACGTCTTCATAAAGTATGGGTATGATACACAGGAAGGGTCTATATTTATTTATTGTTGAATGTTTATTGTTCATTGTATGGCACGCAGCTTAGTTACCAAAACAAATTCCTTGTATGTGAAAACCTACCTTGCAATAAAATCCTTTTTGATTCTGATATTATGTGTAATATGTGTTGCATTGAATGCAGATTTGCGCTAACAATTAATTCAAAAGGCTATTGATATCTTGCCCGAACCCAGGGGCGGTTCTAGAAGAGGGGGGCGGCAGGGGCCAGTGCCTCCGTAAAAGGGGGTTGATTGCTGTCAGTTAGTGCTGTCAGTTTAACGCGTTATTAACGGCGTTAACGCAAGCCAATTTTAACTGCGTTCATTTTTTTATCTCGCAATTAATGCTCTTTCGGCTTGTCAAACGTTGTTTTTTCACCTGCTGTCTAGTAACATTAGGAAAACTACAACGTCATACCGGATCTAGCTACACCGGAAACAAAACAACATGCACGCCGCACAAACTTGTTGGGGCAAGCAAGGATACGGAGCAGGTGAAAAACTTCTTAAAAATGTGTGTGTGTGTCACTGTTTGAGCCTGCAGAGTTCAATGGTTTCATTAGCTGTTATGTCTCTCTGACCAATCGCAGTTCAAGGTCCACCTGGGCTGTACCTGCGCTGTACCTCAGTTACTCCCCTCTAGACAAAATCGACTTGGTTGCGATGTTGACAGTTTGTGAGTGTTGCGTCTGAGTGAGTGAGAGGTTGCGGGCGTACAGCTCAGGCTGCCGGACGGCGCTGCAAGGAACTTTTATAAACGCAATATTGTTATCCCGCAGTAATCAGCCCAACAGCCCTGAAACATTAACGGCCCACCGTGAATTCTCCCGACTCTCCCGATTACCACTCCGCCACCATGTGTGTGTGTGTGTGTGTGTGTGTGTGTGTGTGTGTGTGTGTGTGTGTGTGTGTGTGTGTTGTGTGTTGGTGTGTGTGTGTGTGTGTGTGTGTGTGTGTGTGTGTGTGTGTGTGTGTATCCGTTATTCGATTCGAGCCTGGTAATGTGTAAAGGCCTACGTACGGAATATTCATACTGGTTTAAATAAGAAATGTTATAGTATTTCCTATCTATGCTGAGCAAGAGTTTTGTTCGAAAGTTCCGTGATTGAATCAAATAAAAGCCTGGGCTATTGAAGTTTTACGGTAGGCCTACCACTGTCATGCACCTACCCGATGTCAAGTGGACCGGGTTGAATTCACTGTAGGTCTCTCTTCTTACTGTCCTTGTCAACACTCTCTGATCTCACTTAAAGGCTAGCAGCATGAAATCAAGGGATATTTAGAATAGAAATATAGAATTAACCACAAGTTAACTATGGCATTAATGTGATTAATCGTGATTAAATATTTGAATCCCTTGACAGCACTAATATATATCATACTGACTTTATTGCTTTGGTGATGCAAGATACTGAGTGGTCAGTGAAGGAAACCAAAAATGTTGTAATATTGACAATTGCTTTAACCAATGAAACATTTCGAATGTATAATATTGACAATTGCTAAACTGAAGGAAATGCTTAATATTATGCTACGGAAATAAATGTAAAAAGAAAATATTTATAAAAATATTATAAAAATGGAAAAAATTTGTATGTTGTGTTTTTGAATGCCGCTACTAGTACTAAACTAAATATTTTGCGTCCTGGGATCAATGTGCCCCTCCAACAAAACAACTGGCCCCCGTCTTACCCCCATGTAAATGGGTCTAGAACCGGCCCTGCCCTAACCCTCCTAAATTGCGTCAACACACCGGTAGATGGGCGGAGGATAGCGGGCTCGTCCTCGTCAAAAACGCGCGCACCACTTGAACTTTTGACAGCAACATGTGACTTGAAAACCGTCTCCAACCCATAGGTCCTTGCTCGAAGCCTGTACGCCACGGTAACAGATGGGCTCCAGGAAATCACGCGAGAGAACAAGGCTTCATATCCAGTTTCAGATAGGCTGCGGGAAATCACGCGAGAGAACGAGCCTCTAGCAGCAGTACATTTCATGTAACAAATCAGTCATTACATGGAATGAATGCCTCCCCCGGTTCGTCTAAATGCGAATAATATGAGAAAGTATGATCTAAAATGGTCAAGGATTAACGAATAGTAATCACAGATGTATTTGTGTGGTCGTTTTTAAAAGGGTTAAACAGACTGGATTATTGCAGTTCTGTTATTTGACCACCAGATGCCGTCACAGATCGGTGTGAGTTGGTTCGCGCTGTTGATCAAACTAGAAGAAGAACCAATTGAGTGCGCTGTTTCTTCTGGTTTGTGACTGGTATCACTGTAAGGGTACCGATTCTCAACCAGCCCTCCGTATTTCTGAACGATTTTATGATTTTGTTTCCGGAAGGAATACAACAAGGTCTCTCGTCGGTGGCTGGTTTGTTTCTGTCGGGTGGCCGTGAAGAGAAACGGAGGAGAGCGATACTTTGTCCCACCATCTTACTGGAACCATTCGGTGTGGTTCGAAGAAACATGAGCTTTCTTTTGTGAGTTACAATTCAATCCATCAGTGTATATTCAAGCTCGAATATTTAATATAATGTGTTTTATTGTCAGCGGCGTTAGAGTTTAATGTAATGAGCTCATGGCTAACGATGGTCAGGGTAGTGCCACTTCCTGGATCGACCCCATAAGGCTCATAGTCACCATCAGGGGGGCTCTTCATGACACAGGACCCCCAAACACAGTGGACTGATGTTGTGACATTTGTGTGACGAAAACCCAACAAATGACATGATCGTACATGATCTTGGATGTAGATGACAGGCCCGAATAATAGTTTGTTGGGGACACTCGAACCCCCAGCGGTTGGAGAACACCGTTTCGGTGTTATTAATGAATCCATACTAATATTGATTTAATGAAATGATCTTCATTATGGGGGCTAGAGGGGAAGACATAGGATTGTTGGAGGGACAGGACTCCTGGATGCGTCGTTTTGCGAGATTACGAGCGATGTAGGCGACAGATTTTAATCTAAAATTCTGGATGATTGGTCTGACGCATTTCATTTTTTAATTTCTTTTTTATTTTACTGTTGCATTGAATGGGTTAGTGAGTCCATCTACAACGGTGGAAATAGGGCAGCCAATTAAGTAATGCACTGTACTTGTCAAAGGGTAAGTTGGACTACTTCAGATGAATCAGTTCACATATCGGTCTACGGGCCCAAACTTTCATTAGTGTTGTGCCACTATACACTATGTTCCAATGGATTCAATGTTCAATGTGGGGTTTGATAAGCTGATTTAGACGAAATTAGATGTGTGTGTGTGTGTGTGTGTGTGTGTGTGTGTGTGTGTGTGTGTGTGTGTGTGTAATCATGGGGACAAACTACATAAAAAATGATATTGATTGATTTCCTTCCCCAGTGGAAATCGATCCTCCAAGACATTCAAACCCAAAAAGAATATTCCGGAGGGCTCCCATCAGTACGAGCTGCTGAAGCATGCGGAGGCCACACTGGGCAGTGGCAACCTGCGCATGGCGGTCATGCTGCCGGAGGGGGAAGACCTGAACGAGTGGGTCGCCGTGAACAGTAAGAGAGAACAGAACTCCACTACAGTGCTAGGAAACTCAACGTCTGGTCCGAGTGCAGGGAGTAGTGATTGAAATCAGGATAACAAGGAGATTAAGGGAGTGTCCATCATGTCCTCAAACTGCATTGTAACTTCCTCACATTCAATTTAACCACATTTAAGAGCGTACAAAAACTGAGGCTAAATTAGAACGTACAAAAGTTATTACATATATAGGAAGTGTATATAATCTATCCTTTTTAATTTGATGTAAATAATGTTCTTATATGATCTTATGTAAGAGGTGAGCTTTCTTGTGTAGGAGCCAACCATTCGGTATTCCATTGTTCCCCTTCTCGTTTGCAGCTGTGGATTTCTTCAACCAGATCAATATGCTGTATGGTACCATCACTGACTTCTGCACAGAAGTGAGCTGTCCAGTGATGTCTGCGGGTCCCAAGTAAGAGAGGGGAAGGAGGTCCTTACACACCCTTAATGATGCGTGTGTGTGTGTGTGTGTGTGTGTGTGTGTGTGTGTGTGTGTGTGTGTGTGTGTGTGTGTGTGTGTGTGTGTGTGTGTGTGTGTGTGTGTGTGTGTGTGTGTGTGTGTGTGTACCCTTACACAACCATCAATAAGTTCATAAGCGGAGGCTTGTGTGTAAACAAAGATCAGTTTCTTTTAGTCACTTTAAGGACAATGAAAACCACCTGTTAGTCCAAAATAGTCCAACTCAGGGTGCTGCTTAAGCTTTTAATTGCTGTGTATGTCATGGAATTACTAAACTCCAATGATGCATCACATTTATAGGACAGTAGTATGGCAGGAAGTTACCAGCCGGCACTTACCAGTTGGGAAAAAGGTGTTCCAAATAAAACGTGTTTACAATTACAAAATTGGTATTGCACACATTTTAAGTGACCTAGTAAAATAACAGGCAATGCTAGATGTGCCTGCTGTCTGTTGTGCCGTTTCCTTCTACTTGACCTAACTTAAAACTTAAATCTATATGGAATAACACCATTTTAAACAGTTTTTAAAATGTTTTCCATCCGTCACTTTCACAGGTACGAGTATCACTGGGCCGACGGGACCAACATCAAGAAACCAATAAAATGCTCCGCTCCTAAATACATAGATTACCTCATGACCTGGGTTCAAGACCAGCTTGACGACGAGACGCTGTTCCCCTCAAAGATTGGTATTTATTTCTTTATTGACATCGTCAACAGAGTATCCCTGATGAAAGCGCTCTCGTGCTCCCTAACGTTGTCAAACACCACTCCTCTAACAGTCACTCGGCATCGCCATAGTTATAGTACACAATCATATTGGGCCCTTTCCCTTGCCCAATTTGTCTCCACTGTAGACAAGTAGCCAAGTAAAGGTGAAAAAATATTATATTGCTCCACTAGGTAAAACAAAAGTCTGTTTGCATTAACCTTGTTATATTCTTGCATAACAGTGTAGAGCCCCATAGCCACCTCATTGTCTATGTTGTGCAATCACCCTTTTTGTGTTACATAACATTAGCCATACATGCCTTCCACTCAGAATTTTTTTACCCAGCTATCTCAATAACCTTGTTTTTCCTCCTGGCATTTCTTCTGTTGACTCAAGGCGTCCCCTTCAAGCGTAACTTCATGTCGGTGGCGAAGACCATTCTGAAGCGTCTGTTCAGGGTGTACGCCCACATCTACCACCAGCACTTTGACTCTGTCATGCAGCTCCAGGAGGAGGCCCATCTCAACACCTCCTTCAAACACTTCATCTTCTTCGTCCAGGTAAGACCCGCCACTCATTGGGAGTCAAGAAAGGGTTTGTGCCCTTTAATCTCTTTGAGGTGGTCGGTCTCACAGAAACAGCCATCATTCATTTGGAAACTCTGGGACAGCATTGATAAATGTGAATCATAATAGCTCAGCTCTATACGAAAAAAAAAAAAAAGAGATACGACAGACTTGATGAAGAAATATAGGAACGAAACGGATTCCCCCCGTGTCGCTCCGGTCTACATTTCTTGTGAGTGTCGTTGCTGACGGCCAATGAGGATTGTGTCTTGAGCTTCAGGACGGGTCACATAGTTATATAGTGCTGAGGAACGGAAGAGGCTGAGACTAATAGAGCCGTGGCTAGCTATTTTAAAAGGACCCTATCGTTACATGACAACACAGCGATCAGCCTTTTGGTCCGTAGGGCCGACCAGGGAGGACGGTCTGAGGTTGGTTTCTTATCATATATCTGGGTGGACGTTTCCCCTGCAGCTATAGGATAGATTTTGATCTATAAATGTCTTGTCAAGGTTAATCCACATCACACCTGGAGGTAAAACATGAGCCCTTGTAATAAACTTGTCGGTCCCACAAGATTTATGAATGAGTGTGTGCCCCCTCGTCTCCTGTCTTCCAGGAGTTCAACCTGATCGATCGGAAGGAGCTGGTGCCACTGCAGGAGCTGAATTGAGAAGCTGACCACTAAGGATAGATAAATACGCCCAGTGGATTAGTCTGTGGTCTCCTATATATTTTGCACAGATACCCACCCCAACCCCCCCACTACCCCTGGCTGTATGTATGCAGTAAATACTATATTTCCATTTGGGGAAATGTTTTCTTAAGGCCAGGACCATGGGCGGATCTTGATAGGTTAAGGCAGCAGGACTAAAGTCATCAGGGATTATACTCTCAATTTGAACAAACATCTGAGTTGGAGTTATTAGATCAAATCTGTTGGCTCTTGAAACAGATACAAGTTATTGTTTGGTTAGCTTTTCTTTTGATGTAAATAAGTATTTTGTGTTAGCTAGAGTTATATTGGCCTCTTCACAGCTTTCTTTTCACACAAACTTTCAGCAAAACTAGAAATAACTCTGGACTTTTAATTTGCGATGACCGTAGAGAGTAGAGTGAACTAGCTAGAATATCTTGAGGATGTTCATTCAGCAACCCAACAACACACTTTGGATCCTAATTGTTATAGTTGTTATATTGGTTTGGCCGTTGCACTACAGTACAAACACAAATATCAATATGATTTTGAACAATGGACCAATAGCTGGTATGGCTCAACACTTTAATGAAAAAGTACAGACTTAAATACAAATGCCATGCTCTTTAAGGACCCTTTACAAAAACATAAGAAATATTAAATGTTTGACTACCATGGAATGTATGTGCTGGAGTATAACATATTTATGCTGATTACTCTGTTTTGAAGAATTATGACTTTGTTTAATCTGAAACTGTCCTACCCATGTCCTGTGGGTAGGATGAGGTTAATGAATGTGTTCAGGCATAAGGGAGACGAGGAATAACTCGTTTAGCAGCAACTAAAATGGAATTGTCTCCTTTTTGTGTTTTCCATTGACGGTGGTAGTTTACCCTTCGCACCAAACTTGTCTAAAATGGTAACTGCAAATATTGGCCAGTTTTGGTACTCTGACATTCCATAGTAAGTCATCAAAAAATAGGTATATCAGAAAACTTAACCCTACATGCGGATACATGTACTGTTTATAGTCAAGAATTGTCCCCTGGGACATATTGTGCTGGATAAAATGCTTACGTCATTGGAGTATGCTGGAGCACTTGTTATTTTATTAGCCATAACGCACTTTGAACTATTTACCTGAATGTTTTACTGTACAGAATTTGGCTTTTTGAGAAGCTGTTACTGTGTTGGATTGTTTCACCCCCCCCCCCCCCCCCCCCCCCTCATTGTGTTTCCCGCAAATGAATGTGATAGAATGTGCTGGAACAACAACAACATGGGGTACAACAAGATGGTTGGTTTAACTTAAGCCAATGTTGAGTGCCAGGCTTCAGACCGTGGATACATTAACTTTTCCTCTGGTGTGAAAGTCTTGGTTACTATGCAATAATTGACAACTAAAAAACACTTGGTATATTATTATTTATAAGTCATCTGATTCATGTTTGAACCCTCTCAACCTGTTTTTGCTTCATATCGCATTGACTTTTATTCTCAATGTTATATTTTTACACACTAAGGTTAAGTGCAGTTGATGTATTTATACATTTACCATTATAATATATTCATGGTGGTATTAAAGGATATGCAAAACATGTAAATATGGAGGGTCCCCCTTTCTTAGAAGTCATTTTAGACGGGCATGAAGTGATGGCCTTTGGTCGCAGAATGCAAATTTAAGATATTTTGTCTTAGTACTTGCCTTCTATCCCCGTTTGGATGTGACACTTTTTATCCGCTTAATATAACGTTTATTAATTTGCTTCTACCTAAAATCAGAAAATGTAAGAGAAATGTTATTATGGCACATTAGGCTATTGACCATATCATATCCTGTTGCATAGGTTTTTCCTCCTTGACTGTAATACTGGCAAAATGTTTGTAAATATGTGCTAGATTGAAGGTTTTTGATGCTACTGACATAAGTTATGCCTTTGAAAGCCAAATAAAGATCTTTAAATCCTGAAAGTTTGCAAATTTGAGATCTCAAATAACCAGACAAGAAGCCATACAGTTTTGCAGAACATGCCTATTATTGAAATGTCCAAATATTAACACGTTAATAGCTTTCCAGTTACTATCTAATGACCTGCTGGTATGTGAGAATACAAAAGATTCTCAACGTTTGTGAACCATGGAAATAAAACATAATACTTGAAAATAGAAGTTAATCACATTAAAATAATAAATAAGATGTTAAATGGACTGCGCTTTACAATATTGCCTCACATTCACCATTCACGCACACATTCAAACACCGACGGCGGAGTCAACCATGCAAGGCAACAGCCAGCTCGTCAGGAGCAGTTAGGGTTAGGTGCCTTGCTCAAGGACACCTTGACACTCAGCTAGGAGGAGCCAGGGATTGAACCAACAACCTTCAGGTTGCCAGCTAACCCCCTCTACCTCCTGAGCTACTGCCACCCATGTTGAACAAATAGAAGACCTATGCAAAAATGTTATGTATATAATTTATTTCCTATAATTATATGCAAACTATACTATCACAATAATATTCGAGAGATAAAGCAATCAGGCAAGTACTTTTGTTTTTGTCCTAACCTGGAATGGAATTCAGAAAGGAATTCAGAAAAAAAAAGTTGGAGCAAGGTCGGTACAGTATGTTGTTAGTGCGGAGTAGTGACGAGTGCTTGACACTAGATTTACATATCGCCCGACCAATGGGTGAAGCATACTCTGGAATCCGCCCCTGAACCATAGCTAAATCAACTAACCCCGTCCTGACATACAGCGATGCGACAGCGACGCGAGCGAGGAAAAGTGATTAGAATGTGTACTTTTCAATGAGCCTGTCCTGACGTGCCGCGAGCGACGTCGCGCCGTCCAGCGATGTCGCTCAACCCTGCATTTATCGCTCGCGTTGTCTCTATCTGGACGACATTTCGCGGCGGTGTCCCGCCCCTAAACACTTCTTATTGGTTGATAAGTACACGCTGCTTCCTGTATATATTATACATCTATATATATATATCTATCTATATATATATATCAAATAAAATAAAAAAAACTCACTCATTCCGTCCACAAGATGTCGAACGGCAACCAGGAAATGACAGGAATAAAAAAATTGCGCCAGAAATGTGTTTACATCCCTCGATGATTTCATTGGTTTGGATTCTTAACCAATAAAATACACGGGGTGTTATGCGCCAAATTTTGAGAGTGTCCAACAGTGGGAAACAACAACGCGTTAGAGAACCTTCATCCTATTCTCTGAACATGTCTCCCTCGCCACCCAAGAGGGTCCACACCGATTCAACGAACAACAGTTCGGAAAAGAGAATAATGCGGATCTCGATCGAGGGGAATATTGGTAAGTTCAGCATTGGGGTTTGTTTATCAAGTTTAATTGAGAGCCAACAAAATATATCGGTCATTCCTTCTTGTCTTATTGTTCATCATAGTTGTCACTCTTTTGCTGGCTGAAATTCAATATTGGGATTGTTTTATAGCCATGTTCAATTGGTGAATTGAACCAGGTGAGGCAACCCTTCCCTCTTCATAGCTTCTGGACTAATCTATCTTATTTTGCACGGCTGAGAAAGAAGTTGTTCACGGTTATCTTGACCATGCTGGCCTTATGTCAGAAATAACCAGGGTGTTTTAAATGTACTTAATGAAACTAACATTATCCTTCTGCTGTCACTTCCTGTATCGCAGCGGCGGGAAAGTCTTCGTTTGTGCGCCTCCTGGAGAAGGAAAACAACGACTGGGCTGTGGTGCCCGAACCCATCGCTAGGTGGTGCAACGTGCAAACAAAGCAGAGCGATTTTGAGGTATCAGTATAATATCACTAATTTAACTTTTCTCAGCGTATACTGTATGAGAGACATGTGTGTAACAAAACTTAATGTGTGATTTAACTTAATGTCTAACTTTAAACAGCGCTTGTTGAAACGTGTAATGTTACATTTGACTCTGGGGAATTCAACTGTTTTTAGAATGCAGCTGCTGTATGCCGAGCCGAGTAACAGATGGCTTCACAGAGTAGACAGACACGCCCCTCAACCACTCCTATAGGTACAAGATATGTTGTCTCCCCAATACTTTCTTAGCTATACCCCATGGAAAACCATACCCCATAGAGGATTACTAGTCAAGTAAAGTCTTATCTGAATAAGGACTTGGCTAAACTTGTACCATAAGTGACTATACTACCTTTTAATAAAAAAATTATACAAGGGGTAACATTATATTCCACATTTTTAGCTCATCATAAACACTTGAAGAACAAGCCATTGTTTAGGCTTAGAATTGCAGAATACAAATACTAAATAGTTTTGATAGTTAGTTTCCTCTATATTGCGTAAACCATGATGGAAAAACATTAATTTTTTTCCTCCAAAAAAATTGAGGTGTGAAGCGTCATCTTCATCTTCCTCAAGCCCTCCGCTCCCATATACAAATACCTTCAAGTGTCCGCTAATCAAAACAGCTCACTGTGTGTATAAGAACAACCATTGCACTGAATGTAACCCTGTGCACGCCTGGAAAGCAGCTGCTAAACGGGGCCTTCGGTTTTAAAGAGCCAACTGTGATTCTCCCCATCCACTCTGGTTATCCCCCCAGAGGAATGCTCAGCACGTCCTGACGCCGACTGTAACTGAACGGACCAGCCTCTCTGCCCCCCACCCCCCCCCAGGAGCTGACCCAGTCTCAGAAGAGTGGTGGAAACGTGCTGCAGATGATGTACGAGAAACCGGCGCGGTGGGCCTACACGTTCCAGTCATACGCGTGCATGAGCCGCGTGCGCTCCCAACTCAACGGGCTCAACGGCAACCTGCGTGAGGCGGAGAACCCTGTGCAGTTCTGCGAGCGATCCATCTACAGCGATAGGTAGATAGAGACGCACTCTTTTTATTCAAGGGAGGACATTATACCACCAGGTGTGACTGTGATTAGCCCTTACAAGCCGTTTCAATATCGGCCATTTCCTGTGTTTTAGTGACATCTTAAGTGGGAGTGTCCACATAGATGAGCCTGCCCAGTGGAGTGAGGCGAATGGCCGCAGCTAAGGCCAAAAAAAAAAAGAAGAAGTTTGGTTCCTGTTGATTGTCAGTTGAGGTCATGGGTACATAGGGATTTTTTTTTTATTATTTTTTTTCCCAGCGGCAGCGAATGATAGGTAGGTTGTTTTCATTTAAAAACGAGAGAATGCGCTCATCCTTGTACAGAATGAAGAGGTGCTGTACAAAAACGGAATTATGGTTTGCATCAAAAAATGTTTTATTTATTTTTTATTTTTTTCCAAGCTCATAAAATAACTACCTTTTTTTTTTTTTTAGGGCTAACCCGATATGTATCTATTTGCTGCTGCCACTGGTTGTTTCGCAGACGCCTTTATGGAAAGCGACTTTGTGACTGTTTTCCTCCTAACGGTGTTAATTTTTTTTCGCTCACTGTGTGTGTGTGTGTGTGTGTGTGTGTGTGTGTGTCCGTCCGTCCTTCAGGTACATTTTTGCAACCAACCTCTATGAGAGCAACTGTATGAATGAGGAAGAGTGGGCCATCTACCAGGACTGGCACAGCTGGCTGCACACTCAGTTTGGCAGTCAGATCGAGATGGATGGCATCGTCTACCTCCGAGCTCCTCCTGAGGTATGTTGTTGTACTTTGGATTATACTGTCCATCCATACGCCAGTGTTTGAGCCGAACCTTGGGGTGAGGAGCCCACTTGCGATGGCCGTCTGATCATGCCTATGGATTTGAAAGGTCTGGTCGACACTGACGGACTTGGGCCAAAAGATTTTATCGCTGCAAACAAACTACGAGTAATCGTTTGTTGCGGTGCAATGTGCATATGTTTACTGGACGGTTTGTTTTCGCCGGGCAGATGTCGATTGGTTTGTCTTTGTGGGATGGCAGAGGCATTTGGGTCGAAACTAAAGATTGGGTCGCGGCCCGGGCATAAAAGTGTGTGAACCAACACAACCAAAAATGGGGGGGAAACTTTCATTAGCTCTCGACTCAATTCTATTAATTCTTCTTGGTCACGGCAAACTAACTTCAGGAGGTACTCCAGTCCGCTGTGCGCTAAGAAGGGCATTGTCGTATATGATGGCACAAAAACAGATTAAAGTGTGTGTATACGACTATGAAGCCCTTGAAGATGCTACACGACACGTAGGTGTCTTTAACTGGGCTCCTCCAAGACCAGGACACAGGGTAGTGGTGTTGGAAGCCAGTTGATTATAGAGTTTGAAGTCAAGGATACATGCAGATGGTGATGAGTGTTTGGTTATGACTGGTTTAACCTGGGCACATTGATAGCTCAATGCACAACAGGTGTGCAGCGTCAACCAGCCCAATCCACAAGCACTCCACAGTATGTTTCTATCTTTTAAAAGTCATCTAAACTGATTGCCTGATTTTTTTGGAGTCTTGGAAACAATTCAGAATCCAAAAAGGGTCGGAATTTTGTAACAAAGTACAAAAATTATAATATCCTTCATTATTATGTAATATATCCTTGTTTTTCTAGGATATGTTGTTTCCCCACCTCAGGTGTTGTGTGTGTGTGTGTGTGTGTGTGTGTGTGTGTGTGTGTGTGTGTGTGTGTGTGTGTGTGTGTGTGTGTGTGTGTGTGTGTGTGTGTGTGTGTGTGTGTGTGTGTGTGTGTGTGTGTGTGTGTACAGAGATGTATGGAGAGACTGCGCAGCCGAGGCCGCGCGGAGGAGCAGGACATTCCCCTGGAATACTTGGACAACCTCCACTTGAAGCACGAGAGCTGGCTGCAGCACAAGACCATGCCGTGAGCTCATGCCAACCAGCTGTGTGTGTGTGTGTGGGTGTGTGGGTGTGTGGGTGTGTGGGTGTGTCGCGATTGCCCTTAATGTGCTCACCTTAATCTGCCCCTTCATTCTTAAGACTTTTGTTTCAGAAGTATTTAGAAATGTTTTTGGAGCTCCATCCTCTGTACACCTTTTGGATAATGTCAAAAAGGACTCTAAGTCACTTCCATTTATCTGAACTATTTGCATTTAATACATAAAACAAAAAAAAGACACTGTTACAAATTACTTAAGCGCTCCAACTCATTGAAAAGTCAAATAATTTTACTATACTGCCAAAACTAAATCTGTTTCCTGTTCAACAGGATAGAATTTGAGTTCCTCAATAAATTGCCAATCCTGACACTGGATGTAAACGAAGACTTTATCTCCAATGAAGATAAGTGCAGTAACATGATAGAGAAGGTGAGACGGTCAATCCCATAATTGGAAATGATTGATCACATTAAAAAAACAAAAACAAATAAACAGTTAGACTAACATGTTGATCTTTTTTCATATTTCTTTCTAGGTGAAGGAGTTTTTAAGCAGCATCTAGAAGTCGTCTGAGGAGAAGGAGAGTGGATTTTATTGACAACTGTTAAACATTTGTGTGTGACTATATTTCAATTATTTTACATGTTTTATATTTTGTATTGTATTTTCATGGGAACACTTCCTTGAAATTCTTTTAAGTGCCCATTACTAATAAAGATGATTTTTATTTCACTTGGGAAAAATTATCGATTCTTCGATGCATCGCGATTTTCGCTAGAACGATTCTGTCTCGATGCAGATAAATTAATAATCTGAATTTTATTATTTTTTATTATTATTTTTTTGCCTGCTGCAATATTTTGTTCGCCAGAGAGGGATAATTTTTGTCAATTAAAAATATTTAATTTATCTTCAGTGTGTATTGGCCATTCTGATTTGTCTTGACACAATTGCAATTCAGCCTACGCATAGCATACACGCAAACTCACAGCCAGAAACAAGAACTCTAATTTAACAGCAGCTTCTCCTTTAATGGCATGGAAAAGAAAGATTAGAAGTAAAATAAAACTGAAACCTATTTTTTTGCATGCTTCCATTTTGTGTTATAATGCAAGCTACATTGATTATTGCATTGTTCATAGAAAGTCATATTTGTGACAAAAGCTTTCTATCTTATGCAATATTAGATAAGTCAAATCATCTGTTGATGTCTTTAATGATCATCACAAAAGTAGGAAGTGATTAGCAAACTGAGTAGCAAACCCAGATGTATATATACATTTTTGAAAATCACGCATGGAAATGTACATAGAAAAAAATTGTTGCATCGATAATCGCTTCAGAATCGAATCGTTGACCTCATAATCGGAATCGAATCGTGAGGTGCCAAGAGATTCCCACCCCTACTAATAGATTGCATAAAAAGGCACAAACATTCTGACCATATTTTGTGGGTCCCATCTACCAATTTCCAGAAGATGGTGCTAGACTTCAAAAACATCTTGCTAACTTTCTTTACCTGGACAGTGTTCAGGTTGACGTTACCAGAACGAAATTAAAAATTTACAAATGAGTTAGTGTCTACAAGTGACTAAACTGAATAACAAAATACATTTTTTAATATATTAAGGTAGTCATTTAGTGATATGAAAAGCCCTGACACTGATGTATATCAAGTACCTTAACTGCTTGAAGATTTCTATTATCTTCTCGGGTTTTCCTACCATCTAATCATCTGATTTGGCGCGTTGTGAGGCATGAAGCGTGAGAAGTCTCTCAGGTAGAGCAGAGGCGCGCCTCGCTTTCTGACCTCCCCTTTACGCATGCCATGGCGTCACGCTGAAGGAGGGATGGCACTATATATCGGGACATTTACACGTTGAGCTCAGACCAGAGCCTCTTTAAACAGACTTGTTTCTTCACGATAATTCCTCGGACGGTGTTTCTAGAACATGGGCTGCTGGATTATACAAGGTATCAGTAGAAGCCGAGGTGTGGGATATACTCGGGGATAGAAAGGTTACTGTAAGGTTTGACATCTTGATCTATGGTACCGACGCGCAACAGCGGCTGAAACTTTAGAAGTTAAAGTTTATTAAAAAGTCAGCCAACCTTTTGCGCTCCTGCTGGCTCTGAAGTCTGGATCCATGATTTAAAATAGATCATTCAAGAGAGGACACTTGGACAACATGAGTTTGGACAAAACCAAGTAAGTCTCCTATCCGGCATATCTACAGGCCCACTACACTAATGCAGTCTTACTTGTCATTTTTTTTGTTAGGCCAGTGTTCATCGCATTATTGCTGTATTCGCTCTTTAACCCCCGATTGGAAGTAGCCTATGGTTGGACGGGGTGGATGAGGATCATGTGCGTAATCTGGTTGTCGAGTTGCGTCCTCTTCGGATAAACACCATGACACCCGCTTCCACCATGTGCTCAGCCCGCACTGTTCTCCATATAATCCAAGATATTGTTGTTTTTTCACTAACCATAAAAAAAACAACACTAGACCTAAAGCACCATCCCTCAGCAACACTACTGGTCCTACCGCCGTTGTACTTTAACGATTGCTAATCTATTTTCCGAGACCCTGTCATGATGAATTACGTCGACATTAAGGATCCACTAGGAGCTGCCAAAGGTGATCTTTGCTATGGGGTATGTGTGTGTGACCTGACCTGCTGCAACGACGATGCAAACCAAAATACACTCTGTTTAGCAAACCAAAATACACTCTGTTTATACGAACATAGCTTCCTGCATGTTGCATTTGCTTGATAGAAAGCCACTGGAATAGTTGCAATAGCTGGGGAGGATTCCCCCGTTGTCGTCACTCACAAGACACGCTGGCGACATTGCATCGGTTTCTGAAACTTCCAAGAAACATGCATGGATAGCTGATCCATGTGTGAAAAAAGTGCATGTTTTGCTGCATGCCCTGAGATGTAGGCTCCCAAATTGCGCAATGGCATATGGAGCCACTGCAAAGAAACGTATCGTAATTCACGGAACACAGGGCGTCACTGAACTCTGAAGCAGTATGTAGGCTAGCTAGTACCTGCCTATTGCCAAGGGAGCCTGGCAAGAGATTGTAGCAACCGTCCACACTGTGCGCGTCTACTATGCGCCCTAGAATCCTCCAAGTATATCTTTACGAGAGTGGTCGACGCACACTTTTTAACCTCGCTGAGATTAAACTGGCCTATGGAAACGGTTTGTAAAGGCATCTCACTTGGAGTAAGAACGGCAGACGACTGGAAATTAGGATTTATTTCCTCATTCTTCAAATTGTTTGTTGTAGGCTCCCTCTCTTCTTCCTGACTGTCTACAACTGTCTATATCCTATGTTGTATTGCACAATATTCCTAAATGGCCTATGCCTTGCAGCACAAAGAAAATGTTATTGTGGTCAGGCTACAGACTGCAAAATTCCAATGTCATGTTATCTCCAACCCTCGGCCCATGGAGGTTTACGTGGGGGTCTTGAGTGAAATGATGACCCCATGGGTGAGGCTGGCCCCTCTTACAGGTGAGGCTGGCCCCTTTACAGGTCAGGCTGGGGCCCCTAGTACAGGGGGAGGATGGGCGACTTCTAGGAGTAAAGCTTTGGTAGGAAATCCCTCTCCCTGCACTCTATCACCTTTCCAAAGTATACAGATTAATTAACCTCACCTGCCTGAAGCAAGTGAGTTAGTTGGCTTATACCGACCCAATCTACTGATCACTCGATGAGAGATGCTGCTGTTTGTCCCTCGGTCAGTAGCCTGTCCCCCTTACTGGTCAAACATTGTTCCAGTTTCAACAGTTTATTTAAGGAAATACAATTGCCCCGAGAAATGCAGTGTTGAACAGCAGAGGCACAAAATCTATAGACAGAATTATAACTGGATATGGGCCAGTGGGTGTTTAACCAGTTTTTAAGTTGTAGTTTTTGTTTTGTAACTATTTATATTTTACGGTATAATAATGTTTTTAAGTTGTTTTCTGCAACTTCCCTTTGATCATCCAAGATCTAGCTTGGAGCCAAAGCCTCCTCGCTGGCCACTCTCAGCTTTTAACCTGGCCTCTACTCGAGGGATGTCTTTTGAAACAACTTCTCTTTTTCATTCAGATTTGTGTACATTAATGATCAGTATAGTCCCTGTATTATTGCGATTTCCACACGCATCCATATCTTTTCAAACCCTTTCTCTTGCCTTTCAAACTGTGTTTTGTTGCCCTCTGTTGGCATTACGCCCGCCATCAGTCAGAATTATACATCGGAAATCCAAGAATTTCATGGAATGCAACTTGTCAGCTGATACTGCCATTAAGTGACAGTCCAGCCAGCATCTTCTTAGGGGAGGGAAAACTAGAAGGTGCATTCCCTGGAGAAAATGGGTGGCTGTCTTTGCCAATTGGAACGTTAACAACCTAACCTGCTAGCAGGCATGTTCTATAGCATAATTTTGAGCTTGGTCAGTTTAGCTGACTCCAATACCATTGGAGATTGGATAGTCTCACAATTTAAGATTCTAGTCTGATGATAGACTGCCTCAAATCTGGGTCAACGGGGCGTTTAGCTTTCTTTCTCTTCATATTTGTATATCCAAGCATTTGGCTTGCAGCAGCAGAAACACTTTTTGATTGTAAGTGTTTCCAGAAACACTATAGTCCGACCACTGTAGAACTACACCGAAAACCCCCATCTGAAATTGGGGATTATAGTAGGGGAAGATATTGGTAACCAAAGTGAGAATAACATGTGACTCCAACCTTTGCAGTTTTATGGTTCCCGGGCCAGGCGCTGTGCCCTCTCCACCCAGAGGTGGGAAGATGATGATGATGGTGCTATAGCATAGTAGGACCTGAGGCTCCAACGGTTTGTAACACCATCTGGGAAGTCGTCCATGGGTACTGTTCCGGATAGGGCCAGGCCCTTTCAAAAAATATTTGTCAGGTGATTGGTCGAGCCATCTGTCCATCAACGTCTATCATGTAGATCACGTAGTTCCGCGTAGGACGCCGATTGGTCCGAACCACTGTGATGCGGCCAAAAGCACATACCTTGAAGACTGAAGAGATGGATTCTCGGCCATTGATCCTTTACCATTAGTCTGAGGCACACGTACACTTAAAGACAGACCAGCTACAAGACTTTCAGAGGAAGTTGTTGGTTAGCTGATACAGACCTAAAGATTAGAGAGAATTAATTAATATTTGGCAGACGTGTCATATCACTTTGTAACAAGACGGATGATTGGATCATTGTAACACTATATCTGTATAAAATAACCTTCAGCTTGATCAGTGATATTTGATAGGGACAAATCAATGGTTACCTGACCAAAAGGATACGCCCTTTTCTTGTGGGCATAATCAGGTCAGCAGTGCTTTTGGTTTGTAGAGTGCCAGAGAGAGGGGAGCAGTGCAGTCCTGCAGGTCAACAACGCTCTCGACTGGCGGAATGCAGATGAGCTTGCAGCCGTGCTATCAGGGGAAACAAGTTGTTGTATCCTTCCTGACTCTGTTTATATAGTTTGTGTACACCCCCACTCCCACTCAATTTCTAAATAAACGTCCTGTACCTCGGAAGTTTGTCAGTCACAGCAGATTTGAAGGAGAAACCAAAAATAAATGTGTCCAGTTATTAGTAAACAGCCATTTTGTTTCCAACCAGCCCCTCTATTGTAGCAGATGATGGGATTTCTGAAAGGTGTGGATCTTTATTAATTTCTTACTTCTTCACTTTATCAACTGAAACAGGCACAGGCTAAAGGAGGGCATACCTCTTTTTTCTTATTTAAAGATAAAAGTATAGCCTGAAGACTTTATTTTGACTGGTGAAACAAAATTGCTTCTCATTACTCTGGAGAAGGTGATTGCTGATTTGATTTACCTATTCAACAAAGTTTGCCACCAATTCAGGTTATACTGATATTGGTTTTATTACATTCTTATCTAATCCATCACAGCGAATGCTCCCTCTCTCTCTGTTGTGGTACAAACAGAAAGTTGCATGAGCAGAACCTTCTTGCAAAGATGCTACCGCCTGAGCTCAATGTAGATTTCACATGTAGATTGAACATTAAAAACACAGTTCTGGCACAGGTTTCCTCTGCTCCACTCTTTGAAACGGGCCTGACGTACAGTAAGTGGACACGTTTTAACATGCTGCGTGACCAAATCAAACTAAAACTTATAGGGTCATTTCCCATTCCTCCTGATTCTACCCCCCCCCCCCCCCCAACTGTCACTTAATAACCAAATTTTCCTGTTTAGCAAATTATTCAGGATTTCCAAATAACGCAAGTAAGGCAGAATTCCTGGAGGTCGATTCTTCTTTCTATAGCCAGTGCAACAGGCAGAGCAAGAGTAAACAATAGAGACAAAAATGAGGAAAAAGTGGTTTGACTGTCACAGGACAAGGAACTAAAAAGGAACGGATCAGTTTCTCTATCTGCCGAGACACTCAACCTGAGTCATCTGGGTGATGCCAAGCTTGTCTTACGGGGATTGCCAATGCGTACTGTCATTGGACAAACATGCTGTCAAATATGTGCTGCTTACAGCACAATGATTTTCAAGCCTATAGAATTGCAGAAAACTAAGACTTAAAAGGCTGCACACAACCAGTAAACACAGGGTTAAGTTAACATTGTATTATTTGTATTAATCACATCTTGGTTCTCGTTGAAGGGTGGAGGATGAAGCAGTCCTGGATAGAGGAGCATCCTTTGTCAAACATGTCTGTGATGAAGAGGAGGTGGAAGGTGAGGTTCTGCTCCCTCTGCTACGGGCTTAAACTATTGACAGATCTCTCCCTCCCTGTAACTTGTTTGCTCGTCCTACTATCTGACCAAGTCTATCACACCAATTGCTTCCTGGATACATTTCATTTCCTGTACGCACTGTGGTGCAGGAAGTGATTATGTGAGTATGTCTTGTCTCGCGCTGCTGAAGACAAGTTGGGGAATGCTAAGCGTGTTCCATTCTAGTTTTAAATGTCTTTCTCCGTACACTACTTCCTCCATCTAAAGATATGTTTAGTTCTACCCAATGATATTGTGTCACACCAAATGCACTGGTATCTTATAGCCACCAGTGCATTTGGTGTAGCTTAAAAAAAAAAATTAAAGGATGATTTGTCAAAATTGTCCATGTAGGAACTTGCTAAGAGCATTTATCTACAGGCGACCTGATGACTTCAATGGCATAATGCCATACAACTCCTCAAGCTATTGTTTTTAGACCTAACTTATCAGCATCACCGGTTCCCGCCGATGCGTGTCACTTCCTGTCAGTGACCCACAACTCCTTGTGTTGTGCGTGTGCGTCACCCCCGCAGGCCACCACACGGTGTACGTTGGCGTGCACATTCCCAAGAGCTTCCACCGCCGCCGCCGCCACCGTCGCAAGTCCAGCCACAAGGAGCGGCGGGAGCGGCCGGTGGAGCGCGGCGCGGACGACAAGTCGGACGGAGAGGTGGTGGACGAGGCTGCCATCAGCATCCTCAAGCCTCTCAGTGAGTTAACATGATGTGACCGAAAACCCATCCCCCACTACCCTCATCGTCTCTGTCACCATACTGCGTAAAGGAGTGGCGACCGTTCCAGTGTCAACACAACTAGACAAACACAAGAGTAAAAAGCGTGTGGTTCTGGAAGTCGGCCAGGCTTGGCTTTGCCAGAGCAGAGAAGAGACGTATGGTATGAGGCAGAGATGGTGCTCGGCTCAGCCAGTGCAGCAGCTTAAGACTGAACTAAGTTCTAACAAATGCTTGACTGTGCTAGCTTAGCCAGAGCAGCAGGAGTAGGGCAGTAAGGCCCTCTGAAATGGTCTGACAGTTATGAGTAACAAGTCGCGGGCTTTTGAATGACTGGGTATGCGTGCGGGAGTTTGCTGGGTGGAGTAGGAGACCCAGGAAGGAAAAGAGAACGGGTGTGACCCCTGGTGAGGGCCTACAGGGAAAGGCGCAGGCACAGGAACAGCCGATGGTGGTGATTAGAAAGCGGCCGTGGTAAATCGAATGGGCAGCGTTCACCTCTGGTCCTGGGAATGTTGTTGAGGATGTCGTGAGGTCTTTTTTAGGAAGGGAGAAGGTGGTTTGAAAAGGAGATGTGGTGGTGGCTTGGGGCGGGGGGTCGATTTTTATACGCATTGAGGAAGCATCGTTTGCTGTAACATGTAACATGATCCTTATCTTTCTCCCACATATGCAAAGTGTGAAAACGGAGCTGTGTCATAAACACAGAGGCTCGAATGAAACCGTGTCTAACAGAGATTTTTGTTTCATACAGGAAGAGCAAGCTGAGGTGGGCTAGTGAATTACTTATTCCCGTAGATCATTGTTATCACACAACGGATCAAATTAAAGTTGAAGAAAGGCATGACGAAAGTGTCTGGAGGTTGGCATTTCCCAGAAAGTCTTAGCAAGAGTTATTTCATTAGTGTTTAAAGTCTGGGTGGCACTGTAGCCAATATAGACCCAATTAGAGCGTTTCCACTCTGCAAGTCCTGCACAGCAGGGGGGCCTGCACCTCTGCTTATCCCTCACCCAGGCAGGCCCCCCTGCCTTAGCTGTGCTCCGGCCTGCAGCCGCCACTCTGGAAGTTTTTTTCCAGCTTTTGTTCTCCCCCGGAGATGCCGTGTTATTGCGTCGCTATGTTGGTATATTGGTTTCACAGACACACGTCTATGTGGGATACTGTTGAAGGCTAATATAGCAATGTGCTAATTCATTACGTTGCTTTATTTCAGTTCACTCCTTGGGAGATATAAATCCTTTTTGGGTTGTTTTTTTTGAAGTAAATTTAACGATTATCATCTGCTAAACCGTTAAACACGTGGCGGTTTCGCACAATAACTGGGAACAGTACGTATGTATGGATGATTGAGTAATGCAAACAATGAACCGCTCACTTTAGTTCCCTGGCGATCTCAAACATTCCTCCACAGTTGATTAACGCCTTATCTCACACCTGAAGGTATTTTGATCGGTTTAAGTATTTCCCACCACCTAGTTCTTCTGCTTTGCATAGAGCTCTTCACATGGTCAGTGTAGTGTAACACATAAGCGTTTCCTGACTCCCAGCCAGAGCACTACGTGCTTCCTTACTCAATGCCCACAGCCGACTTGTAGTTCCTTGAGTAAAGTGTCTTACCCTTATCTGAATTCACTGTCATTCGTTGTTTAATAACCGCTAAATGTCTATTGATTACGGTAAAGTCGCCTATTCATTGATACATTGGTACTGACGGGAGGGAAATGCTGGGTTGGGTGATGATTTGTGTTGACGGCAGGCTCTGTGCAAACGATATTCACTCACCGAGACTCTTATAGTTTATTTTGACTTAAAGGTTATGTGTAGATACTATTTTCATAGGAACTGATAGAAAGTTTGTACCTCTCAATCACACAGACAGTTAAATGATCTGAATCTTGTTGATGTTTTATTTTTTATTTTTGGGAGAATCTCCCAACAGCTTTCCATCTACAAGGTTGTGTGCAATAATGACAAAGCATGGGTTTAATTGAGAACGCTGTGTGTGCTGCATTGTGCGCATCATGTGAACATGAAGAAGTTAGCTACGACATCCTAGCTTATTGAAAGCCTATCTTAACAAGAAAGTCCTGAGGCATGTCACTTTGATGTAGAAATGATTGCATTGCTTGAGTTAAAGTAGAAATAAATTAAAGAACAATAAAAAAAATACATTTGTGATTTAACTCTATCGTAATATCAAACGAGGGCAGACTACCGTGGAACCGGTGAAGCGGGTTCTTTGTGTGCATTCAAATAGACGGCTAAATGAGGCTATTCTAATTGGGGCTTGCTATGTCAGGATTAAAAGATGCCCGTCACTGTTGGGCCGCATTAACCACCCGCTGCCACGCTCTTCAATGAAACATCCAGCGAGCGGCGTATAAATAGAGCCGTGCCTGGGGCTTAACTGTAACTTAGGGACACCTTGGTGGCTCCCAATCCTCTTTGCCTCCGGAGTGGAGTTAATTGCTACGGCACATGGTCAGAACCCTGGGTTGGATGCTCCTTTTTCAGGACAACTCTCTCAGCACAAATAATGAACTTGGGGGGGCTGTCAGATCACACTGGAAAACTGGAATAGATTGGGCCTGTAACAATGAGAAGATCCATCTCATTGGAAATTGTTCTGGTGGTGTTTTGTCATCAAAATGAGGAAACGGCCCCATATCACAGAGGGGTCGTCTTAGGACAAACACAGGTGTCGCTCATAGTGCTAATTATGGGTCTGCTACTTTGGTGTACCAGGAGACATGGTGCATGGTCTCTGTCTTATCTTCACTAGTTCAGTCTACTTCCTGTGCCCTGGTACATAAACCGAGCAGACCTTTGCCTTTCGGTTCAAAACTAATACATACCAAACTGTTTTGTATGCCAGAAAAATATTTTATGTCCCAATGCATAGTTTGGAAAATGCAGTATGCCAAAAATACCAGGATGTTGTACTACATCCGATCGCATATCGCGGTATGCAAGCCAGCATGCTTTAGGCTATTCACAATCCTCTGCACAGCAGAAAATATGTTGACTGAGCCTGTGAAATCACCTGTAGTACCCCCCAATATATGACTTTCCTGGTGCAACTTTGTGCTTTGTAAGTAAAAAGAAAAGGTTTCATTGGGAACGCAGCCCTAGTGTGATTAGTGAGGCTTGTGATTATTCTAAGATGCCTATGGGGTCTTTTCAGAACTCGATTGAGACCTACAAAGTATTTGATTGTATCCTCGTATGAACTCGGCGTCAGATTCCTAGCGTCTAGAAGTTTCCTAAAGAGTTTGGATATCAGGGAGGAAAGCATACTATCTTGTAGGTGTATACATTGCTCTGGTGTTAAATTTCCAAGTTATTTTAAAAAAGAAAATTGTAGGTAGATGATATACTTCCGGTGAACAACAGTCTCTTGAAAGCCGTACAATAACTGTACAGGCAGGTCACAACATGTGTGGACAGAAACAGACAAAATGCATTCTAAATGCACATAGCTTACAAAGAGCTGATTGTTAAACAAGGTCGCTGATCTCCAGTAGCATTGTGGATATTAAATATCGCTGCCTGAACATTTTTGGGAGTAGAAGATATACATTTCTTAATTACAGTGGGCACTCTGTTTCAGCAACACTTGAACCCACATTTAATCGCAGACCACCATGTTCTGCTCTCGACTTGAGGTGAAAGACTTGATTGAGAAGCATGCTGCACTCGCTCCGTGCATTGTTCAGAACTTTACACTCGAACGGTTACACTCTTCAATTAAGGTACATTAATGAACCATTAATTCAGGTTAGTTTATTTAGCTTAAGTATTAACAAGCATTAACTTAGTTGGTTTACAGTTAACTTATGGTCTTGTAATCATTTACTAATGGTGTTCCCGTTATCTTAGGTAATGGGATTAATGCTAACTAAGGTATTCATTTAAGCATGATTTAAAGGTTAGCCATGCTCCATGTTATACTAATGCTATAGAATAATGCTTATTACTTTACATTAACTAAAGGTAATTAACAGTTCATTAATGTACCTTTTTTATTTAAAACGGGTTATCCTTTTAGTGTGCTGATATCCTCCATCTATACCTCACTCCCCCACCCTCCCTCCCCAGTCACCCCGGCCGAGAGGATCCGCTTCATCCTGGGCGAGGAGGACGACGACAGGCCCCTCCCCCCACAGCTCTTCACCGAGCTGGACGAGCTCCTGGCCGTGGACGGACAGGAGATGGAGTGGAAGGAGACCGCCAGGTGAGCCCGCCAAGCTAGGTGTGTGTGTGCCCCGCTCTCACACACACACACTCACTGACGCACAAGCACTCCACAATGGACCCACTGTGACGCAAAATGCAATGAGGATGGCCCTCCGTCAGTAGAGATGATCCCTCGGTTTATAGCGCTGACATCATGCACATGTTATTATTGATTTAGATATCATAGAATGAGTGTGTCTGTCTGCGCTGGATTACAGAGTTACATTGACGTCACCAAACTGGAATTCCATTTATATGTCAACTTTTAATTCATGCGCCTGGGCTGGATTTCTTCGTTTTACTGGCAATTTAAAAACGGAAATAGATTGACATGCATATTGCAGTGTGTATTTCAAACCTACTAGATGCGTAGCATTAATGACACGGTCCTCTTGAGGTCTCGGTGTCCCTCCCTTTACGGAGGGAAGGTAAGCGAAGCCTCTTGCCTTCAGGTAGACCAGGCCCCTCGCCGGTCCGGCCCCCTCCCCACGTGATGCTGGTCAGTGGCTCTGTGGAACAGAGTCAAAGGACACTGGACCCCGCCACAGGAAACCCCATCCCCAGGCCCGGGAGAATGGGCCCTTTTGTAGTGGTGACATTTATAAAGGAAGCGCCGGATGGCCTTGGCTCTCCCCTCACCGTGCCTGACTACCGCCGTCTTATCTCAAACCTGTGCTATGTGTAGCATGTGACGTGTTCTGCATCGCTTTCCGTTTTAAAATAGTCTGAAATGCATGGGAGTACGTGATTTTAAATTAAACCCGTTGTCCATGAGGAAAGGAAAGCTTTTTTTATTTTAGGATTAATTTTGTTGGGTAGGAAAAAAATCTTTTAGCGGAAGTGATAGCCGCAGAGTAAACATGCAGCCCAATTTAGGCTGAGAGATTAGCTTATCTCTGTGTGGTCTGAGAGTACCTGAAAAGCATCTGGGCTCGGGAAAATGCCTCTATCTAAAGCCTTAAGATTAGTTTGTTTCCTGGATATTCTGTCCTACTAGCCCCATTAGGTTCCTTTTCAGCACTGACCAATTCACATCACAGCAAATCCGTGAACCCTTTTTCCCCCAGCAAAACTTCCCTGTTTGCTGGGGAAATCTTCAGAGCGTTTCCCTGTGTGGAGGACTCGGTGATATAGCAGCCATTCAGATTAGGCCGTGGTCAAAATAAAACTTTGACTATTTTATAAGGTTCACCAAATGAAACGTGTCAATTTGTGTGACGCATCACATGTTCTGACAAATCTACTTCAAGTAGATTTAGACAGTTATCTGTCATAGACAGTTATCTGTCGTCAAGATAAAACTTTGAATAGTTCAGAAGATTCACAAACTAAAGCCCCTTCACCTTATACAAATCCTCGATGGCTATCTCTGGGGCCTCTTGGTCCAGTTAGTATTATAACCCCCCTCTGTGTCCTCCCCCATACAGGTGGATCAAGTTTGAGGAGAAGGTGGAGGAGGGGGGCGAGCGCTGGAGCAAGCCCCACGTGGCGACGCTGTCCCTTCACAGCCTGATGGAGCTGAAGACCTGTATCGAGACAGGCACCATCCTGCTGGACCTGGAGGCCTCCACGCTGCCCCAGATCGTGGGTGAGTCCCAGCTTGTGGCAAGGATCGATATTCACAACCTTTCAATTTATTGAGTTTACATTTTCAAATTAAGTCGCACTTGCAATAAGTACATTTGTCAGAAGAAAGAGAAACGACAACAATATATCGCTGTCGGTACAGTAAAGATATTCATAGAAACGAGTGCCAAGCACTTACGATTGCTAGGTTCAAATAGGAGTTCACAGTGAGTTCTAAGCCAATGTCCGTACTGTGTTTGAGTCCCAGCTGAGCGGTGGTGGTTTGATCCCCAGTGTCTATCGTCTAGCTGTAAGGCCCTCCTTGCTTGGTAGTGACATGTAACTCCAAAAAAAAATCCACTCTAAGTTGTTTCAGAGAGAAGGGTCTGATATCTGACAAAATGATACATTTTTGTACTCAAGTTCTGATGTTTTATTTTTTTTTCCATCTGATAGAAATTATCACCGATGGCGACCAGCTGAAGCCAGACCTGAAGGAGAAGATCATGTACACGTTGCTACGGAAACACCGACACCAGACCAAGAAGTCAAATCTCCGCTCTCTTGCTGACATCGGCAAAACGGTTTCCAGCGCTAGTCGGCTGTTTTCCAACCAGGAGAACGGTAATTTCAACGCATAGCCTTATCTTGCCCTTTGCTCTGACGAGATGTGGGACAGAAAACAACCTTTATTTAAATACATTCCACCATTTAACTTGACAATCACGATCGATTTTAGCAGTTTTGTTAAGTAGAAATAGCTCAAGGTATCAAATCTAACACTACAAACTTTTTCCATTTTCTTAGTCCCTTTTTCGATCTATATCATGATTTCTTATCTATCTTTAAACATGGGTACCAAAACTTTCTATCTGTTTTGTTTTTAAACTCTTCCTCTATTCTCTTCTTCTTTTTCTGCGCTCATTTCCTCTCTTGCTTGGTGCCTGCTCTTCCTTTCCCCCGTTGTCGTTGAACTTCTGTGTGGAAGCCCGCAGTACTCTTGAGTCCCCTGGGCCTTGTGAGGAACCATGCGATGGGGCCTTCAGGAGGTCTAGCATGGGATACGTCTGTAAGTCGGGACCCCCTCCTCTGGATGTAGTATAGCCACGAATGCTAACCAATAGGAGCCTTTGAAATAATAATAAATAATACAAATGATTATAGTAGTAGAAATAATTTGAATAATTATTAAATCTTAATTCCTATTAATTATTATGGATTGATAACGATGCCTTTTTGATATTACTACTATAAGGTTCTAAGGAGGTTGTCGGAGCATAAAAGCATCTGCTGTTTTAGGGTTTGAGCTGAGCTGAAATCGATGCTATAGAACGTGAAACAACTAAAAGTACTGTACTTCTACTAAATATAAGGAAAAGCTTTCTCGTTGCCACAGTTTTTACTTCTCTCTTTTCTCCCAAAAACCATTCGGGCGCTTTTGAGTGTGGTGTCTGGAAGATTTTGGTCGCTTCTCTGGCTTTGCCATATCACATCAATCCAGATGATTCTGGTATAAATTAAGAAAGGACAAAGCTTGTGATAATCTGCATTTTATTGGCTACTTTAGATTTTATTTTAATTGTATTTTATTTGAATCTTTACTTAATTTTTATTTCTATTTACATTCATCTTTATCGCTTGTTTCCATTTCTACTTTGCACGGAGCATTGGAACGAAAAGAATTTCCCCCCGGGGATCAATAAAGTATTCAGAATCTGAATCTGAATCTGAATATAGCGCCATGGCGGTGTGTTTATGCGTTTGCATGGCCCAGCCTGTATCGTAGCCCACAGTGTCAGATCGATATGGCCTTGGCTGAATGCCAGAGCAATGCCTTCAGTTCTGTGGAAGTCTCTGACTATGGAAGAAGTCTGACCTCACCGCAAAGCACAGTCACTGTTTGTTTATATCGTCATGAATATTGTTACCGCAAACTACCCTGGAATAGCCTGATACCATTCCCCCTGTAACCTCCAGTATCCGTAGTGATTGTACTGTTCTATTTCCTCAACCACCGCAGGTAGTCCCACCACCACCCATCGCAACGCAACCTCAAGCAGCCTCAGTGACTTCTCCGAGAAGGCTGAGCGGGACCAGGTATGCTTGTCTTTCTTTTCCTCCATGTTTTTTTTTTTTTTGCAGTTCCACAAAGTCAGTCTCCCCCCGGCGCAGTCGTCATCAACCCCCGTCACGCCGAGTCTACTCGGCCGGGGCTCAGAGCTCATGCACAAGGCCAGAGCTGTGCAGAGGTCAACTTCTGAGTGTGTATACATGAGTTGGTAGCCGGTGACGGGGCTGGAAAGCCACACTCGGAAAGATAAGATCCCCCACACTCTCCCTGCTGGGTAAACACAGGGTGGAAACGGGACAAGCGTATCTCCAGTGATTACCTCTATCGCCAAATTCTCACTGCTGCTCACCGAAACAATGTTTCTTACATCAACGCCAGGGGCTTGTTTATTGCCTTATTAATATTACTAGAGTTTTCGCGTGAGCCTTGCGTACGCTCAACCTCTAGTTGTAATTAAACCCATAGCAATAATGTGGAAACCCCAGTCGATAATGTAACAAATTTCTGAACGCATAATATAATAACATTTTGCCAATAATTTTACAACGTATAATATTCTTTCACCACAAATGACTCTTAAAAGCAGTGCCAACATTTAAATATTTTTTAACCATTCAGTGAACAAAAGGTCACAGGCTGATAATCATTTAGGGGACCACTCAATGACATACCGAAGCGTCAACAAAAAGCCCCCTGAAGTGGTGTGAGACTTTCTACTCCTTATTCACATATAAGGTTATTTACATTTCCTACAGAGAAAATACTACCTCTACATCCCTTCCAGTGTCCTGGCCAAGACAGGCAGCAGCAGCCTACAGTCACGCATAGCATACACACAAAACATAAGCAAAATAAAACGACTAAAACTGTCCGCAGGGGGGATATCAATATCGCAAGACTTTTGGGGAGGTTCAAGGAGGAAAAAGTAATATTATGTTTGAGCAACAAAGTGTAAAGACATTTAAGGAGGCTCAAGGAGGAGAGTAATATTACATTTGAGCAACAAAGTGTGGTCTTGTGGTGGACTCTATAGATGTAATTCGTCATACTGTTTCATTGACATGTTTTCGTTCTGCGTTATAGGGACACTGTCTCTTTAAGAATCGCATGACTTCTGTGTTGATATGCCGGTCTGTGCAATGTTTATATTTGACGGTTTCTATATGACAAAATGAACGACCCGCCGTTGCTTGTTGAGGTGAGAAATTGTCTCTTCCCTTATTTTATCACAATTTCTACTTTCTACAAACAGAACGTGTTACCTGGGAGAGTTTGTTGACGGGGGAGTAGTTCTGTTTAAAAACATAATGTCTTACCTGGCCGAGTGTCGCTGCGGTGTGTGCGTGTGCGTGTGCGTGTGTGTTCTTACCTGCGTGTGTGTCGATGGCGGAGCCGTAAAGCTCGGCGTGTGCGTGTGCGCGTGTGCGTGTGTGTGTTTCTACTAACCTATGCTCTGGTCTCCAGGCGAAGAACAAGTTCATGAAGAAGCTGCCCCGGGACGCGGAGGCCTCCAACGTGCTGGTGGGAGAGGTGGACTTCCTGGAGACCCCTTTCGTAGCGTTTGTGCGTCTCCAGCAGGCGGTCATGCTGGGGACCCTGACGGAGGTCCCGGTGCCAACCAGGTAAGGCAGGAGCCGGAGGAACCTCCGCCCTGACCCCTAGCGCCACGAGGGGGACGGCGTGGTCGGTGAGTCTGGTGCCCTGATTCGTGTTCTGTCCCCCTTGGTGGTGTTCAGGTTCCTGTTCGTTCTCCTTGGGCCGAAGGGGAAGGCCAAGTCGTACCATGAGATCGGGCGGGCCATCGCTACCCTGATGTCAGACGAGGTAACCCGGGATTCTCAAGTACTTTGCTCTGATTGTGGATATGGGGTTGAGTGACAGCTCGGTATGGACCTTGGAGAGGAGTGAGGCGGTGTTATTTACCTCGCCAAGTAATCTTTAGGCCCCGTCTGAGGTTTTCGGTACTTTTGACACACTCGTAACATGGACGCATTAAAAAGTTTCATAACAATTCCTGTTGAGTTGATAAGGCATTGATGAGGGCATGTTAACCCTTTGTGGTTGATTTGACGCAAACGGTTATCAGGTGGTGAAATGGAGATATTGAAAATCCTTGGGATTCCTTTTGTAGTTGGATGGAACGAGCCTGTCAGGAGGGCTCCTCCTCATGAGGATGTGAAGTCCTGATTATAATCTAAAGTTGCTGACTTGTGTTTCCTGATGTTGGGACATACCGTCCATGGTTAATACTTCCCCATACTGTAACCACTCTCTGCTCCCCTGGCAAGAGTTGTGCTTTCACAGTCTGTTCTGTGGACTCTCGTGTACGCACATGTTGCGTTGTGCTCCCTCGTGGCTCGTCTGTCTGCGTTCAGGAAGAGCCTTCACCTTTAGTGAACCCTCCTGTCCAGCGGTACCGAGGAAGCTAGACCAACGGTTCTGTACTCCCCCTTTCCGCGCAACGCCAGCTGCCGCTGGCCTAGGAGAGTTCCCACGCGGCTCCCTTCGCCTCCTCCCACCTTCAGCTCCCTACTCCCTCCAGCACCCCTCCTCTCTCCAGCGCCCTACACCTCCTCCTCCCTCCGCCTCTCCTCTCCCCCCGCCTCCCTACTCCCTTCCTCCTCCCTGCTCTCCCAATGTCATCCCCTGCTCCCCTCAGCTCCAGCTCCTTGCTCATCTAGCTCCCTGCTCACCTCTCCCCTTCAGCTCCTGACGAAGGATCGCAGTGTTTCCTCGGATGTTTTGGTCCAGGATTTCCTCCAGTTAAAGTTTAATGAAGCGTGGGTTCTCCTGGCACAGTTCTGCAACAGAGATAACGCTTTGAGAGGTCGACCCCAAAGGGCGGCCTGGTGTTGTGGTGTTTGTCTCTGTGGCCCCCGGCTCCGTGCTGTGGTGTCATAGGTAGAGGGGTCAGGGGCGGGGGGGGGGGGTTGGTTGTCTGGGATGATCTGTTTCTCAGGTGTTTTCCTCTGTTTGGGGGGCCAGGTGTTCCACGACATCGCCTACAAGGCCAAGGACCGGCAGGACCTGCTGGCCGGCATCGAGGAGTTCCTGGATGAGGTCATCGTCCTGCCGCCTGGGGAGTGGGACCCGGACATTCGGATAGAGCCGCCCAAGTCCCTCCCCTCCGCAGACAAGAGGCAGGGCTTCAGCTTTCACCTCAGTTCAACCATGGGGTCTCATTATTCACCGCCATTTTGTAGTGTTTTGTTGTATCATTTAATTTATTTATCAAAATCAATTTTTTGCGATGACCCTTTGCTATGTAGAAAGTTGTCCGCTGTAACGGTTCGGCCAATGACGTCATAGCATAGCTCCCCTTGTTTGACAATAAAAGGAGTGAAGGGTCCCACTTTTCCAGGAGCCAATCCTGAAGGATCAATAACGTCCCTCCTCCATTTTCTTCCCGCCATAACCTTTTCCTGTTTGTTAGAAAATGAGTCGTATTTTGATGACCCATGTTTACGTTATTAATCCGAAAATTACTGAAATCTCACATTTGCCAAGGATCATATGACCATGAACTCAATTATATTTCAAATATAATAAAAAATATAAATAAAATATATTATATAAATACATTTTATTTATTTTTTATTATATTTGAAATATAATTGTTGCATGTCATTTTCAGAACCCCTCAAGGCTAACACCAAATAACCAGCATGTCCGTGTTGTGTTCCCAGGAAACACAACTACGCCGCCGTGGAGATGCCCCCGATGAACGGAGACACGCCCCACGACATGGGCCCCGGGGGGGGCGGGGGGCACGAGGTTGGGGAGGAGCTGCAGTGCACCAGGCGGTAAGGAGCTAACCCTCCTCCTGCTCCTCCTGCTCCAGACCCTTCAAAGAGGACTACAGGTGGACCTGGGGTCGGGTCTGTGGGATGGCGTGAGGTCTTCCTTGTGTGTTCAAGGACCTCTGGTCCTCGACCAGGTGTGAGGTTGAGGGTTGCACGTAGGCTTGTCAACATCACACCTGGGCGGAATCCTGAGACCAACCAGTCATGCCTGACTAGAGCTCATGTGTTATATTATGTGGGTGTGTGTATGTGTGGGTGTGTGTATGCTGGGTTTTCTGGTTGTGTGTGTGTGTGTGTGTGTATGCTGGGTTGTGCATGCTAAGTTCTATGGTTGTCTTAAGGTTTTGCGGGGGCCTGATTCTGGACGTCAAACGGAAGCTGCCGTTCTTTGCGAGCGACTTCTACGATGCACTGCACATCCAGACTCTGTCCACCATTTTGTTCATCTACCTGGGCACCGTCACCAATGCCATCACGTTTGGCGGGTTGCTAGGCGATGCTACGGAAAACATGCAGGTCAGTCGGCCCTCTTCATCCTCAGTGGTTCTGTCTTTCGGCACTGGTGTCATAGTGGTGTGGTCCTGGTCGATTATGGGCTCTGCATGTTAAAGGCTGTGTTGCAGGGTTTATTTTCCAACGAATTCGTGTAATTTGCTTGTTGGTATTTAAGATTTAAACTGTTATTTATTGTATTTAATGTTGTTGGGTATCACAAAACGGGATGTTATACGAAAATATAGGTACTATTTTAGCGGTTTGCTATTGATTCTCATTTCCCCCAGAATGCATTACATGACGTCACGTTGGGGAGACACGGACCAAAGCCGCATTGAGACCCTTGAGAGTAGAGACTAGTAAGAGAGTGTTCAGCAGATTATACAGATACATAGGTAAATACATAGATATTATAAATAGTTCGTAGATGCTACACGTGAACCTCCTAAGATGGCGCAATTTGATTAGTTTGCTATCTCGGGATATTGGGCAATATCCCATGATTGACATCTCAAACTCGATATTGTTTTCATCGCAATATGTCAGCTGATAACAACACATAAACCTTCGGTCTCGGGGGGGCTATTCCCCACTAACCAGACTGTATCAATCACATACTTTGGGTCAATTCTAACTTATGGTAAGAGGCTAGTCTTTAAATATTTGCAGTGACTGAATGTTGATGATAAAACGGATTGTTTTGCATAAGAGGAGTGTGTGCGACTGTGCGTGTGTCCTTTTTGGCTTCGGCATACTGCATGGTTATGAAGGCCTTGTGGTTAGTTGTGGTCTTAGTGAAGCAGCCTAGCCTTGGAGTTGGATAAGTTGGAGCGATTGTATAGCATGGGCGTGCGAGAGTGAGAGAGAGAGAGAGAGCACACCCGCCGTGGTGATGTTTGGCTTGTTGTGGGGCTGTCTGTCAGCATCCGACGGGTTGGACGGTGTGCTTTGTGTATGTGTTGAATGTACATCTGTCTGGTCGTATTTGCGGTAGATTGATGGTTGAATAATGTCACACCACGATCGGTTATACTGGCAGGCACTCATTTGCAAGTGCAAAGTGGCTGTCTGATAGGCTAAATTAGCCCATAGGCAGCTAGCATTATGCCTTCTATTTCTAGATCTTCTGACCAAGTTTACCGGTACTTGCGACATAATCGCTGTCACTAGATATAAAGAAAAGTTGACTTTCACTCAATGCTATTCAAAAAAATAAATAAAAGTGTCGTTATTGTATACTGCTGTTCATTGACTAGCTTAGTTCGCGGCAATTCCTCATTCGCCCTCACGTCTGACAGGTTCGAAATAATACTGCTGTGGGCCATCATACATGTTATTTGTGGTTCTTGCCACCTCTTAGACGCCATAGTTGTAGTATTAGGCTGAGGCTACATTCCACCACGTCTCCCCAACGTGACGTCATCGCCGAATGGTGTTAGAAACGACAAAAACTGGACTTTAACACTATTTTGGAGACATTTTATAAATGATATACATATTTTAAGTGCGCTATGTACCCATTAATCAAATCTTGCGGTTAACCTGCACGCCGGCCTTGGTAAATGGACTGCATCAATATACAGCGGTTTTCTAACCAGTTGCCACTCAAAGCACTTTATTGCCTAACATTCACGCATTTATACAGCCAATCACACACAGACGGTGGTGTCAGCCATGCAAGGCGACAGTCAGCTCGTCGGGAGCAGGTAGGGTTAGAGGCGTCTTGCTCAGGGATACCTAGACACTCAGCTAGGAAGAGGATCGAACTAGCAACCTTCCGGTTTCAAGCCAACCCGCTCTACCTCCTCAGCCACATGCCTTGTTCTCGTTCTGTCTTTGGGCACTAGTGTCATGGAGTTGTGGTCTCGGTCGACGTCGGGAACACTGCGTGTTCTACGCACCAGACATCATGAGGCATACGTTGTCTCATCATGTCATCCTTGCCACCAACCGTCCACTCTGTCCCCGCTTCACCCTGCATCATGAGCCCGTGTCAGGGGGAATTAGCTGGCCTCTAAATAACCCGCCAGCCAGATTACAGGAGCCTTGGTAAGGCTTGTTATGGCTGCAGCTCGACCTGACCCAGCAGCGTCTTCTAACTGCTTACTCATGGGTCCGCTCTCCCTACACATTGTGTCCTCCAGCCCCTGCAGCGGCCCAGGCTGTTAACACTCCTATGTAGCATGGGGCATGTGGGGGTCATCTTCACTAGTTTCAGTCTACCGACATGTGCCCTGGTACCTAGAAGGAGTGTTATGAGTCAAGAGCCCTGTTCCCACAGGGGTCCCGCGTGCGTGTGCGTGCGTGTGTGTGTGTGTGTGTGAGTGATATGCCAGAAGAATCAGAAGGCACACTGACTTCTAACACTCGCATGAATCTACCTTTTTAGTGTGTCCCTGGAGTGTCACTGTATGTGCTTTGGTTCTGAGGCTGGGTGAAACAGGAATTCATGTCAAAGTGCTGCTGTGTTGCAGGGCGTGCTGGAGAGCTTCCTGGGAACTGCCCTGACGGGGGCCGTGTTCTGTCTGCTGGCCGGACAGCCCCTGACGATCCTCAGCAGTACCGGGCCTGTGCTTGTCTTTGAGCGGCTCCTCTTCAACTTCAGCAAGTGAGTGAATGCTCATGTGAGAGTTCAATCCCATCGGTGGACTCTTGTACCTTCTGCTCACTCTCTAAACACTGGGTTCATCTGATCGTGTCGTTATACGTTTTATGTCGTATGCATTGCATCAGAATCAGAGTTATTTTTATTACATCTTATTGTGCAAGTAAGTACACAAGAGTATAATTCTTAGGCTTGATTCCTCAACAACACAAGAAAATATAAATAAAGATAAGTAAATAAAAAACATGTAAAAATAACAACCTGTTCTGTAAGGACATGTTTAGTAATGTTTTGACTCTGACATCGTATCTGTAACGTAGAGTGGAATTGGCTTTTTTGCCTATTCCTTGCTGAACCCCCTTAATCTCTGCATGCAGATGCATGCTGTTCCCAAATGTTGCTTATAAACTATGTGTGGTTACACTGCTTATTACACGAGTTGTGCAGTTACCCTGTAATGCGTAAATATAAAGTGTAACAAAACTTTTGTCAGCGAAAACGTATATAGTAGTATATTGTGGGTTTTCTACAGCTCATAATCATACTCTCTGGCAGTTCAAAGGCTGCAGGCCTGTCCCACTTCTTCTACATTCACTTCCCGTGCGATGTGACACTTGATGACATGCAGGCTCCCACATGGAACTGCAAGCTGGAGAGAGAGATGATAAAGATAGTTTCCTCTAACACATTGCAACCTGAAAGAAAAGCAAAATGCACCGAAATGCACGCTTGTCCGAATTCAGATTGTAGATTGTGACCGCCTCTGAATAAAGAGTGCATTAATCTAAATCAACATCCTGTGTCCAGCCTTCGCACGCACGCATGAACATACGCACGCACACACAGCCAGCCCAGACCAGGTTATATTCCATGATGAATAATTCATTCTCTTCTGATTTCTCTCTGAATAAAGGCGGGGCCAAGCCCGCTAGCCATGTTTCCATTGCACGCCTGAGCGGTCTTCTTGTCCCATTGTCTGTAAGCGCTCGTCTGTCCCCGGCAAATGATGTTTAATCGAGTCATACGCACGCCACCAACCGCAGCCCGGGCCCGGAATCCTTGGTAACAATATAACATTTGCCCTGTGAAGTGTGTTTGTCAGTCATCCACAAGGATAAACACTTGATATTGACGAGACATCTTGCCAAAAAAATCCAAGGTCAGGAGGGAGGAATTTGCCAATTCTCACCTCAGAAACGCTATCTTGGTCTCAAACGCCGCCAGAGCTCCCCATAATGACAATACAATTCATGATGATTTACTAAACAATGACCAAAAACATTTCCCTCCAACACAATAACTCGGTGCAACGTTCTGCTTCCAACATGGAGGCGTCATCGCGATGTCCAAGCCCTGTACACATTGGGCTGCAGTCATCGGGGGATTAAGTCCAGATTAAAGATTAAACCCAGGAGTTGGGCTGGGCGTCCCGACCCCCCCCCCCCCCCCCCCCTTTCAGTATGGTCTGTGACTCCTCCCCTCTGGCAGGACCAATGGCTTTGACTACCTGGAGTTCCGGCTGTGGATTGGGCTGTGGTCGGGGGTGTTCTGCCTGGTGCTGGTGGCCACGGACGCCAGCTTCCTGGTGCAGTATTTCACCCGCTTCACCGAGGAGGGCTTCTCCGCCCTCATCAGCTTTATCTTCATCTACGACGCCTTTAAGAAGATGCTGAAGCTCGCCCAGCACCATCCCATCAACACGGGCAACCTCGTCCCGCAGTACGACTGTCGCTGCATACCCCCCATACCAGGTAGGTCCACCCTACCGGGTAACGTAACCCACTCTCCCCCACATACCAGGTAACGCAGCCCACCCTCCCCCCGTGCCAGGTAGGCAACCCTCTCCCCGTACCAGGTAACACAGGACCACCCTCCCCCCGTACCAGGTAACACAGGCCACCCTCCCCCCGTACCAGGTAACACAGGCCACCCCTCCCGGTACCAGATAACACGGGCCACCCTCCCCCCGTACCAGGTAACACAGCCCACCCTCCCCCGTACCAGGTAACACAGACCACCCCTCCCCCCGTACCAGGTAACACGGGCCCACCCTCCCCCCGTACCAGGTAACACAGGCCACCCTCCCCCCGTACCAGGTAACACAGACCACACCCTCCCGGTACCAGATAAACACGGGCCACCCTCCCCCGTACCAGGTAACACAGGCCACCCTCCCCCCGTACCAGGTAACACAGACCACCCCTCCCCCCGTACCAGGTAACACAGACCACCCCTCCCGGTACCAGGTAACACGGGCCACCCTCCCCCCGTACCAGGTAACACAGGCCACCCTCCCCCCGTACCAGGTAACACAGACCACCCCTCCCCGGTACCCAGATAAACACGGGCCACCCTCCCCCCGTACCAGGTAACACAGGCCACCCTCCCCCATACCAGGTAACACAGACCACCCCTCCCCCCGTACAGGTAACACAGAGCCACCCTCCCCTCCCCCGCGTACCAGGTAGGCCACCCCTCCCTCCACCCCCTGACCAGGTAGGCCACCCTCCCCCCGTACCATGTAACACAGGCCATCTCCCCCATACCAGGTAGCGTATGGGGGATAGGGTAACCCCCTTACCTCTCCCGGTACCAGGTAATGCAGGCCCCTTCCCTCAGGACAAGCTTAAACTTCACCTTCCCCTTATAATGAGTCAATGGGGGGGCCTTTAAACGGTGCTTTTCTGAACTGTGGCCACTCAAACCTAGTGCCTGACATAGGCCCATTTACACATTCTGACACACATTCACACACCGATGCCAGTGTCAGCCATGTGCAGTAGAAACCAGTAGCTGGCAGGCACACTGCAAGGTGACAGCTAGCTTGCCGGGAGCGGTAAGGGGGAGGTGTCTTGCGCAGTGACACCTCGGTACTTGCCAAGACAACCCTTCTTCCCCTGAGCCGGCCCCGCCCGGCCATGCCCTAAGTCATACGTTCTGTGACGTTTACTGACACGAGGCCGGTGAATAAGACAAGGAAGAGCCAACATCAAATCACACCCTTTTAAACACTCAATAAACTTTTAATAGTAGTAGAGTGGGTTGGCTTCATGAAAAAGAAAACTGACAGATTTGAAATATTCCTATATTAATTCTGAATGCCCTAATTGTCAAATTTGATTTCTTATCTTCTATATTGTGTTTTTTGACCGGGTAATTTGACAGATCTATACAGCAATGATACCTCCTGGGGCAGCACTACTCCGATGGTAGGTCATGTTTTCAGTTTTCTTTTCAAATTTTACTCTTTGCGAAGCTGTGCATGTTCCATTCCCCCTTTTTTATCAAAAACATGAAATAAAGTAACATGTCCCTGGTGTGTGTTCCTAGCCGGGGAACGCGACGGTGACCGTGAGCTGGGCATCCCTGGACAAGGAGCAGTGTCTGAGCCTCAAGGGCACCCTGGAGGGCAGCGCCTGCGCCTTCGTGCCGGACATCACCTTGATGTCCTTCATCCTGTTCTTCGGGACCTACACCTGCTCCATGTGCCTGAAGAAGTTCAAGACCAGCCGCTTCTTCCCCACCACGGTGAGTGCTGAGTGTAGACGCTCTCTGCTGGATGCGGTCCGACCGGCATTTTGGAGTGGCGTATATGAGTCACAAGGAAGATTAAAGGTTTAGCTTGAACAAATTTTGCTCATCGGATCATGCAGGAATTGGTTCTCGGGAATACGTGAACACCTATTTGATCATACCACTGGCGGCTAGCTCAGGAGGTAGAGTGGTTTGACTGGTAACCGGAAGGTTGCTAGTTCAATCCCCGGTGCTCCTAGGAGTGTCGAGCCGTCCCTGAGCAAGACGCCTCACCCTGACTGTCTCCCTGTGTGGTTGACTCCTCCGCCGGTGTGTGAATGAATGGTTGTATCTCGCTTTGGATGAAGCGTCTGCGAACTCCCCTTAATGTGAGAGGACCCCAACAAGCCGCGTCCTGCTGGATGCCTTCGCAGTCCGACCAGCGTCGTGGAGTGGCGTACAGGAGTTACGATGAGGATAAAGATTTAGCTTGAACACAGTTTGCTTATCAGATCTTCCAGCTGTTGGTTCTCGTTAATGTGTCAATATATATTTTGCGTTCCTCTTTTGATCATATCAAGTAACCTGTTGTGGAAGATTAAGGGTTGAGTTTTCTGACTCTGGTTACTGCTGTAATAATGGCCAGGCGTCTGATCCCATACAGGATCTTAATCCTCCTCCAGTAGTTGTGTCTGAGTGGAGCCCGCAAGAGCCCAGGTGGAGGTCACTGTGCAGTGAGCCCTGCTCTTTGAAGCAGGCTCTGTGTAAATTCCTCCAGGGGATTCGTTTACGACCCGACTCTGGGGGGAGTCACTTTGCTCTGTTGTGGAATCTGCAGTCACAAAAAAGAATTAAAACAACCTAACTAGAGGCTATGGTCTTTCGTGTCTCTCGACCAGAGTTGCTTGTTAAGACGGGCTTCACAGGTGGCATCCAATGATTTCGTTTCTCGACGGCAGTGTAAATATTCGTTCATGAAAAGGTCTGTTTTAATGAAACGACCAAAAAAATACCCATTTGATCCCCAGGTCAGGAAGCTAATCAGCGACTTCGCCATCATCCTGACCATCTTCCTGTTCTGCGGCGTGGACGCCTTGGTGGGCGTCAACACACCCAAGCTGCTTGTTCCCAGCGAGTTCAAGGTAAACCCCCCCCCCCCCCCTCCACTTCCTCCTCTCTCTGTGGGATTAGTTTCTGTTTGGTTTAACTAACACTGATGATCATATCTTGCCAAGTTCCAACATCTCCCCAAAACCCAGATCACTCCCGATTTCCAAGAACACATTCTTCTTCTTCTCCTCCTTCTTCTTCTCTTCTTCTTTTTAATACCGTCCCTTGACACCAAGCCAGGTTGAGATTAACTCTTACCTGAAACTAAGACTCTCCTCCTCACTCCTTCTCCCCGCTGCGAACCGAGCACAGCCAGGGCTGGTGCAGCTTTCGATAGGGCGAGAGCCAAATGAAGAGGTTCTTTTAGAGAGAGAGGACATGATAGGGTTTCAGGCGAGCGCTTCACGCATCACGTAACAGGGTGATTAAGGTGCTGGGTGGGGGGGGGGGGGAAGGAACGTGGTGTCTTATGGCTCCGCACAGACGTAGCTTTGTTAAGGCCGCACACGTGGCCGTCATGCAACCCGTACTCCAGCCCTTTAATATCCCCCCTGACTGCGGGCGTATATTTCAACGTTTTGCAGTCGTTAATTATGTCCTTCATGTAAGGAGGATATGACGATCATGTTTGCCAGACAAGCGTGGACATTGGGTTATTGGATACAGCCGTTAGGATTCATACATACTGGTATGCACAAGTTCATTGAGGGATAGACCAGCTGGCATTAAATAAGTTTTATATGCTATTTACTTTTAATACACACTACCGTTCAAAAGTTTGGGATCAAACCGACAATTTCATGTTTTCCATGAAAACTCACACTTTTATTCAGAAGTTTTCAGCTGTGCTAACATAATTGCACAAGGGGTTTACTCATGGTAAATTTCCCTTTTTATCACGATTATCTAAACAATGAGAAATGTGATGCTTGGTTGAAGTTGCCCTCTGTACACCGATGTATATTCCATAAAAAATCTGCCGTTTCCAGCTAGACTAGTCATTTACCACATAAACAATGTCTAGACTGTGTATTTTCTGATTCATTTTATTTTATCTTCATTGAAAGAAAAAAAAGAAAAAAAAGAAGGACATTTCTAAGGGACCCCAAACTTTTGAACGAGAATGTATATACTATTATTGTCGTTATTATTTGACCTGTGGACTGTGGTCAGACCCCCCCCCCCCCCACCTCCTCTGTGTGTTCCTCATCAAGCACGCTGTAGTGGGTACGTCCTCCATTCCAATCCATCTGCCCTCCCTTCCTTCCCATGCTCACTGTGTGCCCCCCCCCCCCCCTGCAGCCCACCCACCCCGGCAGGGTCTGGTTCATCCCCCCGTTCGGAGGCAACCCCTGGTGGGTGTACCTGGCGGCAGCGCTGCCCGCCCTGCTGGTCACCATTCTCATCTTCATGGACCAGCAGATCACCGCCGTCATTGTCAACCGGAAGGAGCACAAGCTCAAGGTGGGTGGCGGTGTTTTCTTTTATTGTTGAGTTGTGGTTAAGTAGAGCATCCGCTTCCCTGCACATGCTAAACTTCAATAAAAAGCAACCCAAGCAATCAATCCCTCTCCTCATAACAGACCCCTCTAATTGAAGGAAAGGATAATACAATAATGATAAAAAATAAAGACTCTAAGGCATTCTATGGTCCATCTTTCTCGTCTTAGATTACCAGTGGGGCCTACAGGTCTTAGTGTGGGGCGGGGGAAGTCTGTTTAGTCCGAATTTCGATGGCTGCAGTCTGAGTTTTATTCCTTCCGTCTGAGTGGGACTCCAGACTAACGAGGTTCTGATTGGTCCTCCTGCAGAAAGGGGCGGGCTACCACCTGGACCTGTTCTGGGTGGCGGTGCTGATCATCGTGTGCTCCTTCACCGGCCTGCCCTGGTACGTCGCGGCCACCGTCATCTCCATCGCCCACATCGACTCCCTGAAAATGGAGACCAAGACCTCCGCGCCCGGGGAGATGCCCAAGTTCCTGGGAGTCAGGTGTGTGTGTGTGTGTGTGTGTGTGTGTGTGTGTGTGTGTGTGTGTGTGTGTGTGTGTGTGTGTGTGTGTGTGTGTGTGTGTGTGTGTGTGTGTGTGTGTGTGTGTGTGTGTGTGTGTGTGTGTGTTGCGCGCGCTTAACTCTGTTCTCCACATGGCAGGGAGCAAAGGGTCACGGGGGTCATCGTGTTCATCCTGACCGGACTGTCTGTCTTCATGGCTCCCATCCTCAAGGTTGGTATTAGGGGGGGTAACCATGGGCAACGTGGATTACTGTCCAGCTCTTTTAGGATCGACTTGCTGTTGCCCTTCATTTTTATTTGATAACCGTTTTATATCTTGCCATCATCCGATTATGTATGAGGCCGGTGGTTGGGGATAACGTTGATGTGTTGTACACGTGTTCTCCTGGGCTGAAGATCAGGTTGAAGCTCCTCTCCAGTTTCCATGACCACCCGCCAAAAATGTGAACTGAGTGACACCCGGCTGTGGGCAGGGCTTAGGCTCCCTCTAGTGGCCAAACGATGAAGTCATAAATCAAATGGGGATCTTCTTCTGGAGGTTTGCAGCTGTAAATGAAATGATGATACAAAAAGAGCATTTCTTTCTGGTCTTTTTAGTCTTTATTATTTATACTTTTTTGCATTCTCCACTTTGTGGTATGGATAATCAAGTGTTGTTCAGTCATTGCCAAATACCAGCAAAGACCAAACACAATCATTTGATGTTCTTTATAATGACCATCAAATTGAGACCCTAAACGTGCTTATTATAATCCTAAAATGACACGCTGAAAGCCCCAAATCCCAGACTAAAAACCTATCCTATCCTAAACCAATCCACCGGCTCAACACATACCTTCTCCTCATCACAAGTATTTAAAGCCCCGGGCTAACGGCCTATACGTACATAGTGCAGGTCATCTCCCGGTTGGTAAGGTTGTCTCTGTTATGTTCCAGTTCATCCCAATGCCCGTGCTCTACGGAGTGTTTCTCTACATGGGAGTGGCGTCGCTCAACGGAGTCCAGGTGGGTCGCCAGTTACATCTCCTCACCCTGCTCCACCCGAGAGACACCCAATCAAGCTACACTGTCACATAACCAGTAAATGCACACCCTGACACGGATCCCCAGCCAACCAACAAAGGCGTGTCTCATCGGAAAGGCATTCTTTCCGTCTTGCCCTTCCGAGACTTCATTTGGTTTCATGATCTTGACTCGTGTCTCTTCCTGTCAGTTCATGGACCGCCTGCAGCTGCTGCTGATGCCCGCCAAGCACCAGCCCGACCTCATCTACCTGAGGCACGTCCCGCAGCGCCGCATCCACCTCTTCACCTTCATCCAGGGGCTCTGCCTGGCCTTGCTGTGGATCCTCAAGTCCACCGTGGCGCCATCATCTTCCCTGTCATGGTGTGTGTGTGGGGGGGGGGGGGGCACTGTACAAAGAATATACATCTGTAAGGCTTCAAATACAAGTTTCATCGAAAAGTTTCAACCACTCGGTAGAAGATCTATATTAAAGAAATAGGAAACAGGATGTAACCCTGCCCCTTTCAGTTTCTGGTCCAGGCTCTCTGCCGCCTCCACCAAGAAGTTCTGCTATAACACAGTAGGGCTGCTGGATCACAGGTTCTGCTATAACACAGTAGGACTGCTGGATCAGAAGTTCTGCTATAACACAGTAGGACTGCTGGATCAGAAGTTCTGCTCTAACACAGTAGGACTGCTGGATCTGAGATTACTAAGGAGCAGGTTAGGGGTAGTGTGTCCCATTTAAGAATGCCTACAGGTAGAATGTGGAGATCGGGGATCTATCCCAGATTCATTCAACTGTGCGTCGAACCGAACCCCTCCTCCCTACCCTCACTAATGGCCCTGATGTCCCTGGCCTCTGGCCGCTCCCTGGTTGGGTTGCCTCAGTGTCTGTACAGCGCGTTGACAGACTGCTTTGTGCTCAGATCCTGGCTCTGGTGGCGGTCCGCAAGGCCATGGACTACCTGTTCTCCCAGCACGACCTAAGCTACCTGGACGACGTCATCCCCGAGAAGGACAAGAAGAAGAAGGAGGACGAGAAGAAGAAGAAGAGCAGCAAGAAGAAGGGGAGCATTGACAGTGAGATCGACTTTGTAAGTTGACTGGGTTCCTCTGGGTTTGTAGAGCGTTGCCTTTGGCACGGTCCTCTTAAGAGAAGGGTGTCCGCTCAGTTATGTTTATTTTATAATGTTCCATTTCTCTGTCAACCCTCACAGTCTGAGTATCCCTCCCACGAACATATCCCCGGTATTAAAATCTCTATGGATACTATGGAGCAGATGCCAATGTTGGGGACTCAGTTTGATAGTGAGTACCAGTACAGCTATTTGGTGACCTTTTGGGTTTCTCAGAACCCAAAACATTCTCTAGGGAAAAAAGACAATCAAATCTTCTTCCTCCTTCCTGCTTTCTTGAGAATTCTTCACCCTTCCCTTGCATGAGAGGAATTGGACAAAAATACAACCGGTCCTCCGTCTATTTCTGTTTCCGCATGAAACTCTCGAGGCTTATCATAACCATTGCGTAAATACGACTCTTACTTCCTTAACACCTGTGGTATGTTTCCTTTTGTTGTGTTTGTATGAACTGTCTCCGGTGTGAAACAATGACTAACCCATTAAAACAAAGGACTGCTTTCACTGTGTGTGTTGCGCTGTGCTTCATGGGAGGTCTGGCTCTCAGGGGGGGTTAAACATTAAAAGCTTTACGTCGACTCTCCGTCCTCAGGAGATACATCGAAAGCTTTCCTCGAACCGCACTCAGCATGCTGACCCCTACTTTGACTCCCTCACACTGGCAGAGTAAGTAACCGCTGGCTCCCTGCCCCGCACTGCTTCTGATAACTGATGAATCTGTATCAATGTGGGATATCTGCAGACGGCATGACCTGTGTTACTGCCTGATATTAACTAGTTGTGTTTTTTTTTTTTGCCATTTAAGAGAAGCATAATTGCATACACATACGCATGTTAAACTGTTTTCATGACCCAATGATGCTTTCAATTTGATTTTCGTATTGTGTCGGGAAGGGTATGTCCCTGATACCTACCCAGCGCGTTGCATTGTTGAAAGAAACGGGAAACGCAAGATGTGTATCCATTGGTCATCAGGTAAGCTATAGCGTTTCTGGCATGGAGGCACATTTTTAGTAACCCTGGCCACTTCTCCCTTCTCCGTTCCAGTCTAGACAGGGAACCCCATCAGAAGTCTGCACCTCAGAGCCGAATGGAGCTGGCCGCCGAAAGCAACGGGTTCTGCTGGAGGAATAAAGGCTCCGAGACGCCCATGTAAACCCATCCACCCCCCGGCACTGAGAAAACCAAGGAAAGCACATCTGCACCAAAACCAGCACCGCTAGCTAACCCAACCAGGCCTGCATTACCACCCCTCTGCAAGTAGGGGGACGGGATCTTTGTTTTAAAAAATGTCTGTTGTATGTCAATGTGATATGTGTGCCGGTGGCACTGAGTACGTCACTTGACGGACGTGGTGTATGAGGACAGCGGTGGGCCTCCTACCTCCAAGTTTATTTGAGGTTTTTCATGCAAAGTCATTGTTTAATTAGAAGGCACCCCTCAAAAGCTGTTAATTTCTTATTGAAGGTAAATCTGGATAACAAGGTGTTTCAGACGCTGATAATGTGACATGTGGACTATGACTGTTCAGACCAAAGCGACGTCCTTGTGAAGGGTTTTTATTTTATGTTTATACCTGTGTAGTACTTTTCCAATGTTCATGATTTTGTATTTTGTAAAAATGCATCCGCAACAAAATTGGACTCTTCATTTTTAATTTTTAGGATTGTAACGTGTCTTAAACGTTTTTTTATATTAGATCTGTACTTCCAGTATCATTTGCATTAAACCATAAAAACACAGCTTTATTTAAAGGGTCAAGAGTCCAAGGTCATGGCATGTACCTGTTATGGGGAAATATATAGTGCATACATTTTTTTTTATTAATGTGATGCATATGTAATTATGTTCCATTATATTTTTAGAGACATCAATGATTAAATCTGCAGTTATGAATACAAATGTGCAAAGCATCCTGATTATAACTTTTTTTAAAACTGTAAAGTTGCAATTTTTGTGCAATCCAGATGACCACTTTCAGTCTCCCTTTACAAACAAACCAAGGATTTAACACCACAACCTGTATTCTACCACATAACAATCCTTCTCTTAAAGCACACCCTAATCATGTAGTTTACTAATGTGTCTTAATAGTTTTAGTCCTCCTCTACCTTCTATGGAGGTGCCAGGCTCAACACACTGAAAAAAGTGAATAAAACCGTTACCTGGAGTACTGTTTCATCTATTAATGGCTTTTAAGGTTTTGGGCTTTTTTAATGTTCAAAAATGGTGTATGCTTCTGCAGCTATCCAAAATTTAATTGCAGCATTGCTGTCTTTATTTTGAATTAAAACATAATATTTGACTAGTGTTACATTTTTACCAAACCATTTTTTTTTTTTTACAATTTCTAACAAAGAAAGGCAAACTGCTTTATAATGTTTCTTATTTTAAGTTATCTCTCTTGATTAGGCTACTCTTATCAATTTTGGCAAACTTTTAATTTTCTCAGGCCAAATACTTTGAAGCTATGCAATTCTTGATGTCAAACCTGAATGTTCAATTTTTTTACAAGTTTCAGCTGTCAGACTGTTTTTTTTTTTCCAAGGATATTTGTATCGATTACTGTCAGAGATCATATTTCATATTTCCCATCTATATTCTTAGATCTAATTGGTACTTCTCAAGCAAATGTATCAATGTGCTAATTAATACTTTTTTATTTAATGTGAACCTAATACTAATCTATGCGGTTATTTATAAGGTGAAGGACAACACCCGAATATTTTAGTAGCGGTATATTTAAACCTGATCGAAGCGTTGTTCTTATTTAGATTACCAGTGCTATACCTGTATTTATATTATCTGGGCTTCACAATGAATGTACAATTTTCTACACAGAAAGAATACATGCTATCACAACTGCAGAAAGAAGGCAGAGGTGAAGACTTGGGTGAGAGTAGTCCTACTTCATGCTGTTTTTTTTATTTAATGAATTGAAGTATCAAAACAATAAAAAAATTAAAAAGAGTAAAGTTCGTTGTTGAAATTGCAGTGTTTACGTAGTGTGTTGCGGTTTTGATGGTAAATGTCTTTGAGTTGAATCAAGTTCAGAGTAGACCTTGGTAGCCTATGAGACATTAGGCTAAGGCAATGTCTAGGCCATTTGAACACGTATTTGATAAGAGTAGAACCTAATTCGAACATAATTAGATTAACGTCTTACTGCTTAAATTCTGTCTTATTTTCGTTCTTGCCAAAGGATTAAATAAATTGAAAATCGAGGAATGCCGAAAACATGCAGGGTTCAATCTGTGATAACGTAACCAGAGCAATAGTGAAATTATCCTATTTATTAAGGATACTCGATCTCGACGGGTTAACGTGAACGTTTCCCTGTGATTATTCTCATGCACTCCCGTCAAATATAAAATAGCAACGCACATGATGAGGCCTCCGGGGAGCAGGAGAGCTGTAAAGAGCCAGCAGAGAGCACCAGAGCGCCTCGATCAGGCTACCACTTGGCGAGTGGCGACCGACCTATAAACTTCGTTTTGGGGTAATATTTTAGCAATAACCCCTTTGATAGAAGATTATCAAATGGATGTATTATAAAATAAGTATAGGACGGCGATAAGTAGGCCTACACTCCAATTATTTTATCCATCACTGTTCCTGGGAAGGTGGACTGTCTGAATTGCACTTATCGATGATCCCCAAAGCGCAGGAGCATTAAACACCTCGTGGTATTCCCAGATGTACGGAGAGTAGGATTAGTCGGCCTGGTGGTGCTTAAGATGGCTTTAAGATGCTACTGTTCTCCATGGCCGGGGTTCCTGTCCACTGAGCGGGTACCTGTCACCGTGCTCAGCAGCTGGGTCCTGGTTCGGTTGATTATTTTCTTTTGGTGCCTGGAAGAGTTGGGATCCGAAAGGCAAACATGAAACATCTCTATAGCCTCATGCCTCTGTCTCCAGGTAAGAACTGTACTGTACCATGGAAGTCAAAGTCAAGTTTTTGTCCATTTTAAAAATGATTTTTTGATTAGAATAATTGATACGTGCAGCGTCTGTATTTTATTTCAATTTGAGTATCATGATTATTATTTCATCCTAAAAGTCTATTTAGATAGTTAGTCTACTCTATTTAGATAGTTAGTCTACTTTTTTCTTTTTTGTCTTCCCTTCGTCCTCTCTTTCATCTCCCTCTCCCTTCCTGAACAGACGCTGTCATGATGACCGACAGCATGGGTCCCAACAGCTCCGACCCCCCGCCCCGCGTCCCGGAAAGCCGGGCCCCGCAACAGGGGCCTCCCAACATCACCTACGTGGAATTCTACCTGCACAAGCCCTCCATCGCCGCCGTGTTCGCCGTGTCTTACCTGCTCATCTTCCTGCTGTGCATGGTGGGCAATGGCATCGTGTGCTTCATCGTGCTGCGCAGTAGGAACATGCGCACGGTCACCAACATCTTCATACTCAACCTGGCCATCAGCGACATGCTAGTGGGCATCTTCTGCATGCCCACCACCCTCATCGACAACATAATCACAGGTCAGAGGGGCAGGCATCGGGGAACCGCGCGTGTTATGGCAAACTTTAATGAATAAAATCATTGCAATCGATAAGACCCCGTAGGACATGAAACATGTTATAGATGAGTATGAGAATTTTCTTGAATTCATTTTTTACTATTGATGGAAAATGTAATACTCACATATATTCACTTTGCTGGAGCAGTGCAGCATTTCGGATCAATAGAAATAGGCCTTCTAAATGTGAATCAAATTATATACCCAATGCATGTTTCTAGAAATGTTCCTGGTTATTATTCCTATAAACATCCTTTTATACCAAAAGGCAACCTTGGTGCACAAGGTGTTCAATTAAAAACAATTAAAAATGTTCTTCTTATCCAAAACCTAATGTATGCATATTCCTTGTAACATCATGCTTTGTTGGAGCTGAAAATGACTTCAATATATATATTTTAGATGTATAAGACAAAGGGTGGATTCTGTTGATTCTTTGTGTCTCACAGGTTGGCCGTTTGGCAGCGTTGTGTGTAAGCTCAGTGGGATGGTCCAGGGGATTTCTGTCTCCGCCTCAGTCTTCACTCTAGTGGCCATAGCTGTGGACCGGTGAGATGTGTTTGCGTGAGGATTTCTGCGTGAGGATTTCCACATTATCATGGCACTTCTGGAGAACTAATCAGACAGCGTGATCAACCAGTCAGAAGTCTCCAATTCAAATCTCCCCCAGGGATTGGCCAGTAACCCCAATGGAATGGACCACATTTTTTAATTTAATTAAAATGTGCTCGATTGTTTGTTTCTTTATTCTTGTTTTTCCCACTGGCCCTCAGGTTTCGTTGCATCGTGTACCCCTTCAAGCAGAAGATCACCATCGGCCTCTCCAAGATCATCCTGGCGGTGATCTGGGTCCTGGCCGTCTCCATCATGTGTCCCTCAGGCCTCATGCTGCAGGTCACCAAGGAGCACAGCGTCCGCATCCGAACGGGACCCCTCAACACCAACGCCGCCGTCGCCTGCCGCCTCCCGTCCCTTCTACTGGTGCCGGGAGAACTGGCCCACCCAACAGATGCGCAAGGTCTACACCACCGTGCTGTTCGCCAGCATCTTCCTCGCCCCGCTCGCGCTCATCGTCATCATGTACGCCCGCATCGGCCTCACCCTCTTCAAGACCACCGTTCCCCCCGATGGCAGGGGCAGTGGGAGCGGAGGGACCCGGGACGACGGGGGGGTTGGCGGCCAAGGGCGGCCGACCGCCCCCGCGGACAGACGGCAGTGCATCTCCAGGAAGAAGAAGCGCGCGGTGAAGATGCTGCTGGTGGTGGCGCTGCTCTTCGTGGTGTCCTGGCTGCCCCTGTGGACCCTGATGCTGCTCAGCGACTACGCCAGCCTCAGCGCGCGCCAGCACCGCGTGCTCAACATCTACGTGTACCCGCTATCCCACTGGCTGGCCTTCTTCAACAGCAGCGTCAACCCCATCATCTATGGCTTCTTCAACGACAACTTCCAGCGCGGCTTCCAGGCCGCCTTTAAGTTCCAGCTGTGCTCGGCGGTCCTGGAGCGCCAGAGGACCATCTCCCTGAGGCTCCAGGGGCGCGCCGCCGCCGCCCCGGCCCCAGGGGAACCAGCCGCCGGCCCCTGGCGCTAGGGGGCTAGTGTTAAGGCCGCCGGGCGGAGGAGCGGCGGAGGGACCATGCTGGGGTCAGGAGGAGAGGTGTGTGTCTGTGAGCAGTGAGGGGCAGGATGAACTTGAGCTGGTCACTGAAGGCCCAGTTGAGGTGTCTCAGGTTTAGGTATGTTTTGGAAGTTTGTACATATCAATTGACACTGCTAGCCAAACCTTCAGATCTTTGTGTAACTCGCTATTGGTTCGGCTTTACGTCAAGTGAACAACAATCTTGCACCCAACACATTAATTTAGGCTATTAGTATCTTGCAGGTCTACACGTCATGAATTTTCAACCCCTCAAACTTTTTCATTTTGTTTGCAACGGTAGAGTAGAGGGCATACGAAGAGGGAAACATTTGAAGACGAATTGCAAACTTGCCTACCTGCTAGTTTGTTCACTCATTCGTTTGAACATTCGCAAATCTTGGCTGTCACTTTATTGTGATTTGCGTAGAAAGTTACTATTATGAAGTGTTTACAAAACTTTGTAAACACTAAAACACTTTTGCTGTTTTTGTAAACACTTTTGCTGTTAGCTGATCGGTTGATTGCACAATTTGTGTTTGCCGAACTGTGATTGATAGAGAGGTATCACTTTAACACTGTAATCAGCCTTACACACGTGGTTGGTCAATGGTAAATATTTGTGGATGTAATTTGTGTGATATGTATAGGTAGGTGGTTATGTCCCACCTCATTATCAACATATGTTATTGTTTATGCCCATGAAGACTAACAGAGCTTTGTCAGAGAGGCATCACAGTAGGACCAACACAGGTGTCACTCATAACACAATTCATGGGTCTACACTCCTTTGATGTACAAGGGCAAGGGGAATAGACTAAGCTAGTGAAGGTATATCTACTGCCCGTGCCCTGGTTCATTCAATGTGGAGACCAAGTCACAAGGCTTATGATGAGGCTTATGATGGGTATTTCAGTATAGTCACTGTCTTTTATAGTGAAATGATTTTAGACTTGCTTATTTAAGTTAAGATCATCAGAGTTCATCAGAGCAAGCTCCTGTAAATAATAAAATAATAGAACAGATTTTTTTATTTTACTTTAGTCAACCTATGAAGCTTAAGCGCATGGTAGTGTGGGGATGGGACGAAGAAAAGGATTCATTAGCAAACCACAAATCCAGAGATGATAGATGATTGTGTGTTTTACAAAAAAAAGATCACAATTAATCATATATTTTAACCAATACATTGAAAACAAATATTATTATATATATATATATATATATATATATATATATATATATATATATATATATATATATATATATATATATATTATATATATATATATATATATATTATAATACATTCTCCAGTTAATCTAAATCGAGTAAGAAGTCACTAATTTAAAAAGAACTAATACAATGGACAATAACACAAAGATCACCTTCATCTATTGACTCTTTGACCTAGGAGCATTAGGAGCAAATTAACCATCTGTCCACATTAGGAAAATACCCCACGGAGCCCTTCAAACACCATTAGCTAAACAATTCTTCCTGCTCCCTCACTGCCATAAGGATTAGGCCAACGTGACATTTGACTGCAAATTGGATTAGTTAAGACATTGTTAACCTTTAAGGTCCAATAGCCCTTTAGGTTCCCAGGTGTTTTAGCTGTTAACCTGAGAGCAGGATTTGTTAACGCCCACCAAATATCTGTATTTGCTGTAGATTTCTGTTCTGCTCTCTTTGGGAATTGTTTGTACCCTTGTCGCTTTTGTTGTCATTTGAATCATGAATATGTAATAAATATGACGATACCTTGTAGTAACACTACTACTACTAGGTAAATTATCCAAAATATTTTTTTAATTGTCAAATTTATAATTGATCAATGGTTTGTCAGTACCATCAGCATAGCAAAATAAGAAAAACAAAAGTTATCAGCACAAATTAATTTCGATTTTATTATAAATAAGTACTCACAAACCACACATCAGTCAGATGATTACACAATCGTTAAACATAGTGTTCAAAGTTTTTATGGAGAACAGAATTGTCAGTAACACTAACGTTGAACATGAACTGATTTAAAGTTACATAATGTCTTAAATGAGTCATTTCTGGTAGTTAAATAACAAACAAAAAGAAGGAGGGCTCAGCACAAATAATTATCCATTCACATGTTTCTTATGTCTGAAGTTGTCTGCATCAAGTATTATAACGTTTCTCTTAGGACAAAAACACAAAAAACATGTTATTGTAGCAAATTCTTTGTATTAATAACGACGCACATCAGGTATCGGAGAGAAAAGTTTTCAAGCATTCCAATCAATCTTCGTTGGAAAAGCTTTTCAAGATCTTCTTTGGTCACCAATGATGACCTCACTGCCGTCAATCACCTCAACCATCAATAATGTTCTCAATCATGTACAAAGGGCCATAGTTTTACAAAGAGCTTTGGAGGTGTGAAATCATAATGCTCCAAAACACAGTTTAACTCTGTAAATGTATCAGACAAATATTTTTACCAAAGCAATGAATGGCCATCAACAATAATGCAAATTAAATAAAATAACACCATGTTTCTTTTCCAGCTTGAATACATTGCAGTGAATATTTTTTGTCCTTGCGTAGGTAGTATTACCCTTTTGCTATAACTGAACACATTTGTTTTAAGTCGGATCCGAAATAGAAACCAACAAACAGAGGAGTAACCGGCTTTAGCAAAGTGAGAATATATGCTTATAGGTAGCTAGATACAGTATATATAGGTAGAAAAGGGACGGCTCCTCAAGTCCCACTCTCATGGTTTGTGGGGTTGTCCTGTTGATCGTCCCGATGCCCACGGTGGAGCCTCTTCACTGTGCTTCTACTTCCTGTTTCCTCCTTACTTTCTGTCTTCAGGGGAATCGATGGCGCTTTGACTTTGAGGAGACACAAAAGATATTTGTGTAAAATGGTTAAGTCCTTTTGAAGAAGCTATTAAGCCAGAAGCGACTCACCAGGAATTCAGTGACAGTTCGTTATGGAGCAGGTATGGGTTATCAGGCCCAGAGATGCTTATAGGACAAAGAGACTGAGGACATTGGGTATTGTACCCAGAATCTATCAATCAGGAGCCTTGATAACCTCACGACAGAAGCATGAAATGTAGTTTTATCAACGGAAAACCGGTCGCATATGAAGTAATTAGGTTATTCGTGTTACATGTTAACGTTTATTTTGGTGTTACATGTTATATCTGTTTGTGTTTTGTTTTGTAATCAATTTAGTGAATCCCTCTGCCCTGCCTTTTTTGGTTTGTCTGTGGTTACTTTGAGTTAATAAGTTAATCGGTTGCTGAATGTCATTTTGTTAATAGCTTGGGCAGGTGGTAGCTGGTATACAAGCCCAGTGAGAAGAGCCAATTGGTCAGCTCCATCTGCGCAGTACTGCGTGTCATAGTTCAGGCATCAGTTGTGCTATTTTGCAATTCAAACCTTTATTTTTTGTACAATTTACATTGTGTGCATTTTTTAAATTGTTTCAGATTGAGGTGGGAGCAGACCATCCTGTGCTGTGTCGTTTGGTGTCCCTTTCAGTGTTGGTGACTTACATGTTGACGGAATGAAGAAACTTTCCATCCGGCCGCTGTTATCGCCGTGGCTACCGGTGACGGGCGTCTCCTTCTCCTCTTCGTCCGTCACTATTCTCTGTCTGGCACTCTCAAACACAGACCTGATGACGATCGAATCCTCATAGGTCTGTTGTGAGAACGGTATGATTAAGCGCCACAAGAAAAAATACACACACACACACACACACACACACACACACACACACACACACACACACACACACACACACACACACACAACACACACACACACACACACACACACACACACACACACACACACACAAACACACACACGCCTATCAGTTTCAATGTCAGGGTAGATACTGCATCATTAAAAACAAGACAAACGTTATTGTATTCAATGGTCAGGGAGGTTAAAGGGGAGTTTTTTCTGAAAAGTAGTGTCTCCACAACTGCAGGGGCTATGTAATATTGGTACCAAAATAAAGATAATACCTGTTTGATTATTTGCAAGTGAAATTACAATGTGGATACTACTACTACTCCTGATGAAGGCAATTTACCTCTTTCCTCTAAAACCTTATCTTAGATACTAAAAAAAGATTTATAACACCGTGTTTAGTAGCGAAATGGAGCCCAGAGACTAGATGACCTGTTTTTGCTGGTTTTATGCAATCAAACACAACTTTGCAACAACAAAGGTAATACATCTTTGGTTGTAACTAGAAAAAGTATAGTCAATAGGTACTCAATAGTTTTTTGGAATCAGTGGTGTCCCAGCTTTCATATAATGTATAGTTTGTGTAGATCAACTGACGTATCAAATATTGCTATTTATGTGCATGTGCATGAAATACATGCAACATATCTCTGGTTGTTGCACGCTTGTATTTAGTTTGAGGTTGGTATTGTCTGTCATTTAACTAACAATGGTTATGATAAACTAAATGTTGAGAACGTTACTTGTGTCACATGACTTCTTTCTTCTGTGTTTAAATCCCCTGGGGGGGGGGGCTTAACCCGGTACCGGGGTATTTCGGGATGAAGTGGTTAAAGATAATACAGGTGTATTATTTGGTCTTCAACATGATATGATGTTCATACACAAGGACTGTACTGACTTAAAAAAAAAACGATCATAAAGATAGCGTTGGTCGTCACCATGGGGATAACACCTCGTTCTTAGAACTCTTGACCCAATATGCATTCTTTTGATTCCTCACAGTGTTTGATTTTGAACCCTTTTGGTGAAGTCTGCTCATGTAAGTTAAGGACAGGTTTCTAGAGGTTCACCTGAGATCCCTCCAGGTTGAAGGTTTGAGCGTTGTGACACAAGAGGAAGATATCCGTTTCCAGGTCCCCTACGCTGCGGTACTTGTGATTACGCACTCGTTCCTATGAAACAACATCATCATATTATTGTCTTACAAGAGGCATTGCTTTCAAATCATGACATTCACCACCTTTTGAACGCATTCATTTGGCAAGTATACAATATATCACATGAGAACATACCCTTTTATGTTAGCATACAGCATGTACTGTATGTATAAAAGGAAATAACCATGACCCAAATAGAATTGACTTGTTCCCAAAGAACGGTAGAGGGAATAATAAAGCACAGAAGAGACTAGTGTGGTTGGCCCCTTATTTTGTTCTATCACAAAATTGAAGAGAAATAAAAGGACTCTGCTTTTTTTCTCTTTCTATTGCAGAAATAAGTCACCGTGTGGCAGCAGGGAGTCAAAAATGTCCTACCGCCTGGAGGAACACTTTCCACGGTTAAATATGATGTTCAAGATTGTGAAGCATAAAAGTGTATTGCTTGAATCCAAAGGAATCCTGCAGAAAGCTGATTGTACTGAATGTTGTAGACAAAGAACTATTTTCCTGCCCATTACAAACAGTAATGCATGTTGACTGCTATCACAACAGATTTATGTTGACACATGCAGCACAACACTAGCACGACATGGCGGACCAGCAAAGATCACTAACATCATCAGGAACTCATATGAAGGAATGAAGAGTGGTTCATGGCCAGCAGCTTAACGATGGCTTCCAAGTGCGAACAGGGGTGAGGCAAGGATGCCTGCTGTCATCCTTCCTTTTCCTGTTGGCGATAGATTGGGTAATGAAGACTTCAACTGCCCAGAAGAGGAATGGCATCCAATGGCAACTTGGACACGATTGGATTACCTCGACTTTGCCGATGACCTGGCACATCTTTCCCACACCCAGCAACAAATGCAGGAGAAGACCACTGTCATCGCAACTTATTCAGCATGCCTTGGGCTCACTATACACAAAGGGAAGAGCAAGATCCTCAAAGTAAACAATAACAACACAACCCCCATCAGGCTAGAGGGAGAAGCACTAGAGGAAGAGGAAAGCTTCACCTATCTTGGCAATGTAGTCAACAAGCTGGGAGGGACAGAGGCTGATGTGAAGGCTCGGATTGGAAAGGCAAGAGCAGCTTTCCACCAGCTGAAGAAAGTTTGGAGATCCTCTGAGCTGCCTAGAAACACTGAGATCAGGATCTTTAACTCCATGGTAAAGCCTGTTCTATTCTGTACGGTGCAGAAGCATGGGGAACAACGGTCACCATCATGATGAAAATCCAGTCCTTTATCAACACCTGTCTCAGATGAATCCTAAGAGTACGCACACCGAACACTATCAATAACCTGGAGCTGTGGCAGCAAACAGGACAGCAGCCTGTTGAGGAAGAGAACCTCCGAAGACGCTGGAGATGGGTGGACCACACCCTTCGCAAGCCGGCATCCAACACTGCAAGACACACCCTCTTTTGGAATCCACAAGGGGAAAGGAAGAGAGGCAGGCCAAGAAACAGCTTGCGCCGTGACCTGGATGCAGATGTGAAGAGGTCTGACCATACATGGGGACAGTTGGAGAAATTGGCCAAGGAAATGATAGCGATAGGCGTAAGACGAAGAACACAACACACATTTGTTGTGATCATGTATCAACGTATATATCAAAGTTAATTTGTTGTGAGAATGCACTGCATATATATGCTGTCATTATTTATCAAAATACATGGAGTCTGCATCAACGTACATTTGAGTGCAAACAAACAAAATGTTCTAAATGTATTTGCTGTGATAATAATGGGTCAGTCCACATACATCCGTAGTGATAATACCATCACAACAAACATCACAACAAATGTATCTTGTAACATTATCACTCTGTCCATGTACAGGATTGATGCATGTATTTTAAAGAATTATCACCCCACAGGTAACTTGTGCATTATCAGAACAGCCTCATGTTGATACACGATCATCACAGTGACAAAATTATGCAGTTTCCAGCCGGCTCTGTCTGTCTCATCACGAAGACTGAGCCCTGAGAGGGTAACCTGATTAAATTAATCTGGCACAATCTTTGCCATCAACCATTGTGGAAATAGTTCAGAAGGTCAATGCTAGATGTTTTCCCCCAAGCAGATTGAGTCGTAATCTTTGCTAAGATAATCGTGAATATATTTAGATTGGCTTAGTTTGTGGGATACAGTGCGTGAAATGAAAATAAATACAAACAGCTTCACATGAAAAACAAATCAAAACTAATATTTGTCTGTGATTGGTCGAATCATAATGTGTGCTCCCAGACGTAAATCACTGCCTCGGAAGTCATGCTTCCCAGAAAGGTTACCCATGACCTCATGAAATAATTCTAATACAGAATTTACTGCAAATCCCATATGGCTTTAGGATACCATTTAAATGTCCTTACACATGCATGCCACTCTGTCCTTATAAATAAGCTACTCTATGTATGACTCTATAACCTGTCCCGTCCTACCTTGATCCTTCGGAAGTCCACCGGCTTCCGGATCAGCTCATAGTACTCCGGGACTTCCTTCTTAGAGGGCAGCTGAGCAAACCCTCTGCTGATCTGACGACCAAGCCTACGAACACACCGGTAACACACGTTAGACATACCTGACACCTTTCATTCCCCTTCACTTCATATGTATGCATGCATTTATGTATGTATGTCAATTATGGCACCCATTGCACTCCTGATCACCCCTGGAAGGAGGGATACCCCGCTCTGCGTTCCTCTTCAAGATTTCTTCCTTTCATATTAAGGGAGTTTTCTCTTGCCCTCTGGGGGGCTAGGGTCTGGGGGGGGGGGGGGGGGGGGTCATATATGGCCCTTCAAGCCCTTTGAGACTACCAAGATTAAGGGCTAAACGAATAACATTTAATTGAATTGAACATACGGAAATAAAGCTAGCCAAACCAGACAAAAGCCACAACACAGAAAGTACACAGTGCTAGTCTTGTGCATGTGATAATCTAAAGTCTAACCAGTACAGCTCCACCACAGAACCAGGATCGACCAGCCACACACGACCGACCCCCGGGGCCGGCGTCCCTCACCCGTCTTTGTAGTTGATGACCATGTCCACCAGCGTGTTGAGCTGTCGAGTGAGGCCGGGGGGGTTCGGAGGCAGCTTCTCCGCGGGGGGCCGTCCCCTCTTCCTCTTCACCTGCTCCCCGGCTTCCGGTCCGGTCGGGAGCTTCTTGTCTGCGTGGGGACGGTCACCTTTGCGCTTCTTCACGTTATTATTGACCTCCTCCATGTCTGGTGTTGGACTGCTCTCTCCTAGCTCAGGCTGCAGGCGAGGGGAGGCAAGGCAAGGGCATCTCACATGCGCCTCAAACTCGTTTGTTAAGTTTTCGAAAGGGGACGGCACCGTTGTTGCACTATGTCGCTGTGTGAACAGAATAAAGCATGCACCCTTCGTCGTATGGTGTTTGAAATGTTCCTTTTCGTGCGCTCGGTAAATCGGGCTTGAACCACGGTGTTTCACACAAAGACAAGGAGACGATAAGTGTGCACGCAGCAGCATATGATGCACGACGCATGCATTCATATGCATTGATTATGATGATTGTGTACAAAAAAAGCAGCTATTTCTCTCTGTATGATGCGAAAGGCGATACACAAAAGGCTACTGGGATAATGTGAATGGAATATTGATGTAGGAGTCAACGATACACATAACGGCTCACACAATTACATTATACAGCGAAACCAGGGACATTGAAATACAGTGATAAAGCACTGCTTGTGGACCATTTCTTCATATAGCCTAGTAGTTCAGACATGCATACGCATGCGGAAAGTACCAAGACCACCACATAATCATTCAGGATTCGGCGTTAAAATCATCTTGTATTTTGAAAATGGATGCACAACAAACCAACCAACCCCCCCCCCCCCAAAAAAAAATAGGGTAATCTCTTACTAATAAGCTGCGTACACACACACACACACACACACACACACACACACACACACACACACACACACACACACACACACACACACACACACACACACACACACACACACACACACACACACACACACACACACACACACACACACACACACACACTCCTGCTAACACATCACTTTCATTCTGAGGACAGGAGATGTGTAGCAGGACAAAGACACTCCGCAAACGCTTAGCAAACGTCATCTCAGAAATATGTTTTAAAAGCAGTGCTGCTGCTGCTGCGCTGCTGCTGCTGCTGCTGCTGCCGTCCGAAAGTACCGCAGCAGTTCTAGTGCAAGACGAGGCAACAGCCAGCTCCTACTACTACTACATGTGTAAGATAAGAGATGTCTCATCATGTCTGTGCTGCTCCTCACAAGCTCCATGTCTCACCCCTGACTCATCGGGCGAGATCCCCCCTCGTCCGTGCGACCCCCACATACACCCTCTCTCCCGGTGTCCGCGTACACACAAGCGAACACTGACTACCGAAAAAAGAAAAAAAAACTTACAGGGACACTCGCTCTCTTTTCTGCGCGCACACACACACGCGCACACACAAACATGCACACACAAACACACACACACACACACACACACACACACACACACACACACACGCACACACACACACACACAACACACGCACACGCACACACACACACGCACGCACGCACGCACGCACGCACGCACGCGCACACACGCCCACGCACACGCACGCACACACACACACGCGCGCGCGCGCATTTATCTGTCTCTTCCGCAGTTCCATCATACGATGTAGCCAGGCCGACCGAGGACAAGAAGGAGAAGGAGACAGACGGAGAAGGACAAAAACAGGAGGAGATATTTACCTGACTGCACTGTGCGGGCGGGCTATCTGGATCGGCTGCAGCTGGGGGGGAGAGAATTAGCAAACCAGCATAGCGACGAGCCGCTAGTCTCTTCATCAGCTGATCACTCACACAGCAGAGCCCACGAGGGGGGCGAGGAACAGCGCGTTGTTCTTCATACACACGGGCTGGGGGAACATGGACATGTCACGCTCGTCTGCCCGAGTGTGTGACTGTGCGCGGCGGCCGCGAGTTGGTCTTCCTCTGCATGTCTTTAATATCGGCTGCGGACAGGGTTTTTTTTCCACTCCGCTTGTTAAAGTTGTCAGCGACATTGTTCCCGCCGGGAATGTTTTCGGCGGGGCTGTTCTGCTCCATCTCGCGCCATTTGACGGCGCGCGCTGGTCTCCAGCACCTCACAGAGTGTCGCGTGCATCCTTTTATACTCAAGGTTAATAAATAACATGGGAACATTATTAAAATGTGTATGCATAATGCGACGGGTTTTTTTCCCCCGGCATTAGTATTCCTAAATGTAGGCCTATATCTGTAGGAAGGAAGTTATCTGTGCAGATACTTATACCCTATACCCCCCAGAACGACCGGCCACTATTAATAAAAACTAGGATTTTGTTTCCCCTGTGCTCAACCATTTGATTCAAAAACATATTTATGAGAACACTGTACCATACATTATTTAGTAGCCCTGTCAATGCATTCGATGTTTTTCAACCTAGTCATTGGATTGATTTATTGTAAAGCATGTTCACCAAGTTAATTAATTAACTAAAAACTAAGGAGGTAATTACATTTGCCTTTGAGGAACACTGCAGTCTCTGCAGGGACCGAACTATTATTTGTAAGATGAAATGGAAACCACAAATCTGTAACGTTTATTGCACTTGTTTTATGCCAAGTAGAGTGGATGTTTAAAATAGTGTGGATAGGAGTATTCTTTAAAGAGTAATTGCATCAATATTTTATTGTTGGTAAAGAAAAATACATTTTGCAGTCTAAAATAATTTGATTGTCTGTCAATGCAAACAATGTGTCAAAAAAGCTATTAGGTTCTCTATATGGATAGAAAGAAACAACCAAAATGTCAATCTACACAATGAAGATATTGTTTCATTATCCTCTCCCCTCGAATCACTTGCTCAAAACACCACTTTCCACCAGTGAATGTTACCATAGCAACAGCAAAATTTGATGGTGGACCTCAAATGGCATTGTATTTTATTGCCACTGCTGAGAAAATGAGTCACAGTATGCACATCAAGTTATGCAGAAAAAAGGAGACAAATTCAAGAATTCGATAGGATAGTTGACCACTGACCATATGAATAAACGTACATTTTGTATTATTAACATGGTCATTAGTGACATTGGCCTTTATATGAATATACACAGATCTCCATTTTGTTAATTACTGATTCATTTTATCTGATGCATCACAATTATTTTAATCTTTTTTTGTCCTCCTCATACACATTCTCACACAAATGAATCACCTGACATAGAGGGATATAAATGTTGTGCATATATTTTTACAGTATATTAAAAAAAACAAGGCACCCCTCAACAAGGTAATGGTGAACGCTGTTTTTGTACTATAGCTATGCTGGCATGCTTCAGTTCCTCTTTCCTCTTTAATGCATCAAATAAAAGCACACTGCACAATATAAACTATTACTGCAATTTAACGTTTTATGCAACAAAAAACAAGAACGTCTGATACTCAAAACACGTGTTAAAGCAAGATGTGCAAAATGCTACGTGGCGCAGCCCTTCTGAAAATGTGAATATTGTTGTGGAGAGTCTCCACTGCTGAGTGCTTTGATCTTGAAATCTTGAATATGCTTAGAAAGGGCTTGTATTAAATATCCATGGGAGCCAGCACCGTCGGGTAAGCAGATGTAATGTCATTTTAATTAAGAGCCACTATTCCCCCCAGGAGACTGAGGAGGCTTCCCAACATGACGAGCAGGTACCTACAGAGTAAACACACACACACACACACATAAAAAACACATACTTGCAGGCGCACACCCACGTAGAGACACAAATACAAAAGGCCCGCACACACACACGTGCCTGGGTGCGCACACATGCACATATATACATGCAAACACCCATGTTCATGCACACACACTCACACACATGCCACACACATACCATAAACATGCAAACACAATAACACAGAGACACACATGCCACATACATACCACGTACATGCAAACAATGTAACACGCAGAGACACACACACAACACACATACACACATACGCACACGCACGCACGCACGCACGCACGCACGCACGCACGCACGCACGCACGCACGCACGCACGCACGCACGCACGCACACACGCACACACACACACACCACACACACACACACACACACACACACACACACACACACACACACACACACGTTTCACATTATAAGAGTATCAAAACCATGGTACTCAGGGCTTCTGTGATGATAAGGAGCTGTGTGCTGGTATCTGCCCTCTGGAGAAGTTGGCGTGTGCGTACAGCAGCAGAGCGATGTCATGATGGCCCGCATCCAAGGCGATTGACAGGGCAGTGCTGCCGTCCTACGGTCACAAATAGACGGCTCAATATGTCTAGCAGGAGGGCTTCATAGCAATTATACTGTGTGTGTGAGCATGTGTTAGAGTGTGTGTGTGTGTGTGTGTGTGTGTGTGTGTGTGTGTGTGTGTGTGTGTGTGTGTGTGTGTGTGTGTGTGTGTGTGTGTGTGTGTGTGTGTGTGTGTGTGTGTGTTTGTGTGTGTGTGTGCGTTTGCGTGTTATGTATATATATATATATAGAGAGAGAGCGAGAGAGCGTGAGATCAGAATTCAAATCAATACCTAATCATAAATGCTAATTGCAGTACATATTTTAACATTATATATAAACAGAGATACAACAACAATATATGAAATAATATAAATAATAATCCTCATCATTCCATCCATTTTTAACCACCTTGTTTATTTATTGCATGCGAAACAATCAACGGGCGGGTTCGGCTCTCAACACCGGAGCTGCCTTAGGAGGTTAGGAGGTTAGACGGTGGGGGGGACTCACGCCGTCACTCAGCGCCGTGTCGCAGGCGGGCTGGGCCAGCAGCAGCCTGACGATGTGGGCGTGGCCGTGCTCGCTGGCACACATGAGCGCGGTGGAGCCTTCCTCGTCCTGGAGGCTGAGGTCCGCCCCGCGCTCCAGCAGGGCCCGCACCATGTCCAGCCTCCCGTGGCTCACCGCCAGCATCAGGGCCGTCTGGCCCGCCTGGTGAGAGGGGGAGACGTGTGGTCAGGGGCGACGCCAGGACGAGTACCGCCCTCACTGATCTGTTGCTGTTGTTGCTTGTTCTTTATAATGCATTATTGTTTGTTATATTTATATTTAGGGGATTTTTGCTGACGCTTTTATCCAAAGCAACTTACAAAAGCTCATTCACACACCGACTGCGGAGCCAACCACGCAGGGCGACAGCCGGCTCGTCAGGAGCACTTAGGGTTTAGCACCTCGCCACTCCGGAGAGCCGGGGATCGAACCAGCTTCCGGTTACCAGTCAACCCGCTCTACCTCCTCAGCTACTGCCATCCGCATTTAGACGATACTTTTATCCCAAGTGACTTCAGATATATGTCACTATAGGACAAGCACACCCAAATCAATTGTGTTTAAAAGGCTTTTAGGATTTCTCTGATTCGTGGCTGCTGCCAGCTCCCCTGTAAACGTCCTTAAACTCACATTCAATAACCGGAGGACAGTTGCGTCTCATCAACGCTGAATTAGCAGGCTACCGGTCAATCTCTATCAACAATGCCAAGGGTTATGCATGCAGCAGCACGTCTTTACCCTACAGAGGGAGTCCTCTACAATTCAAACTGGTAGTGTGGGTAGTCATCAAGGAGGCTGTCAGGACACAGGGATTTGAACCAACAATTAGTCAACAATCGGCTAGGAGTCGCACACCCTGCCAAGTGCAGCGCTGACCTGACTGGCCTTGGCGTTCACGTCCCCTCTGGCGAACAGCTCCTCCACCACGCGCATGTCCTCCGGTGAGCTCACAGCTGCAAGCGTGGCCAGCATGACCGGCGTGTAGCCCGCCTTGTTCTGCTGGTTGACGTTAGACACTCCTGCAGCGACGGTGGGCAGAAGGGAGATGGATGTTTTAAAATGGATAGGGTGTTTCACAGATTGACAGAACCGTATCACTGTAACACTCTGATCATCATTAAACCAGTAGGTTGTTAGGGATTAATATTCATGGTTGAATTCAGAATTTATTTTGCTGGTGTCGCTCAAAACACTAATGATGGGTCTACTACTAGCCATGCCCTGGTACATCAAAGGAGTAGACCCATAATTTGTGTGATGAGCGACACCTGTGTTGGTCCTACGACGACGCCTCTGTTGGATGAGAATTCTTATAATATCTGTATGAGTTCATCTTTTTGCTGCACCCCCCTCCCTAATTCTGTCAATTGTGTAATTGGACAGTTATTCTTCTTCTTTTTTTTCCATGCATGAAAAACCATGAAGATTTAATTCCAGCACATTTGTTCAATGTCTTTTCAAGACTTCCAACTTATTCAAAGGGAATTTTGAAGAGCTTTTGAAGCTTTGTGTTTCCTTTGTGCCTGTCTGTACTTTGTAGCTGGAAAAGTCAGATTCACAGTGGTAACCATGACGACCATGCTCTCATACACACACATGAAAGTTAGGATCCAATGCGCACTAACGGTACCTGAGTCTAGCATCTTCTTCACCACGGCGAAGTTGGAGTGGGACACGCTGTAGTGCAGCGAGGTGTTGCCGTTGCCGTCGGCCATGTTGGCGACGTGATGCAGCACTGAAGGGGACACGGCCCTGAAGGCCCCCAGGTAGTCCTCTACCATGGCGGCGTTGGCCCACTTGGGGCTTGAGACGCTGAACCACTCCTGTTGGAGAGTGTGGAGACAGACTTGCTGCGGGGGGAAAGAATACAAGACACATACAACTAGATCACGAAACAATTCGGCAGGATGTGGCTCAGGTAGAGCAGGTTGGCTGGTAACCGGTGGTTGCTAGTTCAATCCCGGCTCCTCCTGGCGTGAGAGTGTCGAGGTGTCCCTGAGCAAGACGCCTCATCCTAGCTGCTCCCGACGAGCTGGCTGTCGCCTTGCATGGCTGACACAACTGCCGTGTGTGAACGTGTGCAACAATGGGGGAATGTGAGGCAATATTGTAAAGCGCTTTGAGTGGCAACTGATTAAAAAAGCACTATATAAATGCGGTCCACTTTTCATTAACTAGCATGCTAGCAAAACAACCTCACAGAAGCTACATAGGCTAGCAGCGAGCAGCCATTCATATCAAAGTTATATTTATGAGCAATGTGCTGTTATTCATGATGAATGTTCTGCAATCTTGACCCATTTGTTTTCTTGTATCAGCCATGTATAGGCCTGCCCATAGGGCCAGACAGAGACGCAGAATGGCAGGGCCTAAAATTAGCTTTGTTTTGGTTTGGTTAAAAATATTCCCGCACAGAGGATAACTGTTTGTGCTGAGATGCTGGCACACATCCCTGTTCGGGTTGTGTATGATCCCACTTGCTTAAAAACAACACTCCCGAGACACACCCTGCCTGTGGTTGGTTGAGGTTTGAGAGAGAGAGAGAGAGAGAGAGAGAGAGAGAGAGAGAGAGAGAGAGAGAGAGAGAGAGAGAGAGAGAGAGAAGAGAGAGAGAGAGAGAGAGAGAGAGAGAGAGAGAGAGAGAGAGAGAGAGAGAGAGAGAGAGAGAGAGAGAGAGAGAGAGAGAGAGAGAGAGAGAGAGAGAGAGAGAGAGGGAGAGCGTGTGTTTTCAGGCGACTCCTATTGACATTAAAGACATACTCACCAATTCCTTGCTTGATAAGGCCTTTCGATCCCTTAGATAAGTCCTTAAAGCTTGACACGCTGTAAGAATTGCCTCACTTATCTTAAACCTTAAGATATAAAAGCAAATACATTTAGAGGTTTGAGTCGGTGAGTCTGAGTCGGTTTTAATACAAAAATCTGTCAAAAATACAATAATCAAAACTGAACTTAAATACTGTAGATAAAGCAAATCAATAGATGATGTATCCCAGGTCAACCTTGCCTTTTTTAAAACCAATCAGAAGGTAGAGCATGACACCATTACCTTGCCGACACCCCCATGAACTTGGAGCCTCTTCTGCTGCAGCTGCCCTGGTCAGCGCTGGGTTTCTTAGCTGTGGAGCATGGCATATTGGCTGACCTGTCTGGACGGGACCATCGAACAACACAAGCTGTATCACCGATTTGGCAATTTATTCAAAAGAAAATACGCTTCACGCAGTTCACACAATTTCCTATACAGACCTTGTAGGTAGTATGAGTATATGTTAATTTATAATAACATTAGTTACGTGTAATTTGGCAGGATCAATTACTCATGATTCATTAATGATAAATTAATTTCTGTAATTTGACACTATATGTCATATATGCTTACCTTGCAGACCAGAGGATGCATGCTGTTCCATCAGTTGAATCTTTCTTTTGACCCCGGAGTCGATGCAAGTCACTTCACTGATCCCTGAGTTCGGCTGATCCCTCTGTGTGAAATCATTAGGCGGCCATGATGGAGACTGGATTTGGGCTGTAGTACAGAAGGTTGATAGTAAATGATTTTTAGGATTTTGATGATTGTGTTAAAACTATACAAAAATCAAGGGAGTTTGAATTCATTGGTACCTTCACACTGGGTGTCTTGTGGTCGTGGCCTCTGGTCGCAGGTCTCTGGGCTGTTGAGGACATGCTGCTCCTTCAGCAGGCTTTGCATCTGCTCCATGCCATGGGTCAACTGTGGATCCCATTGGGACTGCATTGGTTGCGAGGGCATCTGAGGAAAGAACTGAGAAGACCTTGACAGGTTCCTCACCTTTCCCTCTCCCACACCGATGCTCCTGGTCCTGCTGGAATCAGGTAGATGGGAAGGACCCGAGGCCATGTTCCTGGTTTTCAGGCCCACTAAGAAATTATCATTGATGTTGGTAAATCCAACACCCATGTCTTTGGTTTTTGCTTTTTGAGCTGGTGTTGGCATAACTCCAAGCCGTGCAGACATTGCTGAGCAAACAGGGCAGGGTTCAGAAACCCCTCTGATAAGTTTGACCCTGTTACTTACAGAGACTGTTCTTGTGACTGGTTGCGTGGTGTTGGTGTGCTTCTCCTCTGTATTTAGGATGGTGTTGGTGCTGGAGTTTGTGTTTGAGGCATGCGTTGTATTGGTGAAGCGTGTCACTGAATGGGACTCTGTGTTGGTGTGTTGTGAGGCTGTCAGAGGTAAGGCCATTGGGCTAAAATCAACCATTCTACATAAATCTCTGGCTTTGCTATCGAGAACTCCACAAGACACGGTAAGATATTCCATCTGTGCTTGTCCAATTTCGATTATTAAATCTGTATTGGTCCCTGAATCACATGTCCTAATCTCTGTCCCAATGCCCTGGGTATTTGTGGAAACATGAGCCCCTACACACTGTTCCTTTGTTTCAACCTTTTCACACCACTGGCTCATGGGCACATCCGAGCAAGTGCCTACACACCTAAACTCGGGCCTACAAGATGTCCCCACTGTGCAGAACTCAATGCTATCTCCTGTGCTAGCTTCACACAGCTCTACGTGGTTGCCAACCCCCTTACTGGTGGTGTAAATCTCTGTCATAGTGGCTTTGCTCTGAGAACCGGGCATCGTATTGGCGGACTTGTCCAGCCGATTCCTCTCTTCTGCAGCCTGCAGCTCTAGTTTTAGGAGACTCATTCCTTTCTGGAGTGCAGATACCTTCAACTCCTCCTCCAACTGACCAACTCTCTCTTCCAGGGCCTCAGTTAGTCCTTGCTGCACTGCCAGCTCTGCTTCCAATTCTGTAACATGTCCAAGGTTGACCCCTGTTCCAATGGAGCGGGTCTCAATGAGCTTGGTGCATTTGCATGCTTTCATTTGATTGATTTCCAAATTTGTACCGGCGGCAAGGGACTTGGCAGATCCGCCGCAAGGAGTGTTGTAACTGAGTCCAAGTTTCTCTTGCAAATGACCGCCTTTAATAGTCCTTTCCAAGGCCTGCATCTCCTCACTGAACTTCTGTAGGTCCCTGAGACCTCGTGTGCAGTCACTTGAAACCTCCTCCTGGTTCTCGTTCAAGTCATTCTCTGCTCTTGAAGCCTTCTGTAGGTTTGCAGTGGCCCCCGTGCTGTAGGCTCTCCTCCTGAACACGTCGTCAAGGTCCTGGCTTCCATTGTGGTTCCTGAACTGAGAGAGCAGCTGTCTCTTCTCCTCCTGGAGGACTGAGATCTTGACCTGCAGGATGGGGATGGTCTTAACCTGATCCTCCAGCTCCTTCAGCTTCTGCAGGGCCACCACCATCTGGTCACGGACGTGATGCAAATGCATGGGGCTTTGAGGACTACATTTCAGGGATCCTGTGCTACCTCTTGTGCTGGAATTCAGCTGGAGTTCCAAGCCTCCACTGGTTTTGTTTCCATTGTTGTTCTGATTGTACGCACCGAGGCCTGTGAAAGGGGAAAGCGACCCAGTCGAGCTCACTCCTCCAAAGCTGGCTAGCCGTCGGCGTGGAAGTGGCTCAGGGGGAGACGGTCGGGTCGTTTCCTGCTCCATGGTTTTGTTGGCCTTCACCTGGGGGTTATCCACCGCTGGATCCCGTCTCAGTGATGCCAAGGATCTGGCTTTGGGCTCGGGTCTGGACGTCCTGGACTCTGAGCGTTCGACTGTGTCTGTAGTTGTCTCCTTTCTGTAGGATGCAGTGTCAGAGGAGGGACCATGAGGTGGGGGAAGGGGAGGCCGACCTCTGGTGAGAGACGACATGGTCAACACTCTTCTATTCTCCTCGCCACTTGGCGCTAACATCGATTCTGCAAGCACCCTTCGTCCAAATGACACATCACTGGGCAGTGGCTCCACATGGTTGGCTGCCACTCTGGGCCTTCTTTTGAAGCTTAGTCGCCTAATTTTGATGCCGTTGTGGAAATCACACTTGAAGTATCTGGGGTTGAGCTAGCAACCACAGGCTCTTCTGAGACTGGTAGACACACTCTCAGTAAAGCCAGATTTCCGGGGACCTTGGAGGATCAAGCAGAAATTGTATTACTCTTACTCTTCTTAGGAAAATACAGTTCTGCAATTAAAAACACCCATAACAAAAAACAAAACAAAAACATAAGCACATTGAAACATATATTAGATAAAGCAAGCTATGAGAATTTTGTTATTTCATGGATCTTAAAAAGTGACACTATTAAATGTATGAGTACAGTGTAGGAAGAAAAAAAAGTAACAGCTGCCCTATTAATCAATTTCCTTACCTCAGTAGTTTAAACTCCTCTCTGGCATGCTCTGAGTGAGTCAAAAACAGATATATTCTGTCTCTCCTAGCTGAACTCTTGTAGTGTTTTGACTGAAGTCTCCAGCCTAGTGCCTCTCAGTCGTTGAGGAGGGACAGGAAAAGGTTCACAAATAGTGCGGACCTGCACTTTAGAATCATCCAGGACTGACACTTCCTCCCCATGGTATGTGTCTTAAGCTAAGACTGGACCCACTCTATAATTACAGTGCAAGTCTTCCCCTAAATGCCAAGCCATATTCTTGGCATTTCTTCTCAACCACAGACCTCAAAGTATGTCAAGCAGTGAATGAAAAATGAGCAAAAAAGGGAAAATATAAATAAAGGTTTTTTATATGGGGACCAGGGATCCTGAGGGTTTCAAACCATGAAGTTGTCAAAATTGTGAATACGGTGAAAGACATTGGATACTTATACTAACAACTAGAGCAATGTAAAATAAAACAAGAGTTGTCCATACAAATTACCTGGTCCATTTCTTACGGTGTTCACTGTCCTGAGACCCAGCCAGATCCACCAATGGAATACTAATGTCGTCTGCCGATTTTACAGGAAAGAAAAATTGTCATCCACATCCCACATCCCTCATTAGTTATCTCTTTCATTTGTCCTTCTCTTTCTCTCCAAACCCCTGTCTCTCTTTCTCAGAGGCCCAACCCTCCCTATCTCTCTCTTTCTGTCTCTCCTCTCTTTTCCCTTTCCTTCTTTCTGTCTTTCAATTCATTCACCCCTCTCTCTCCCTTTCCCTCTTTTCCCTCTGTCTGCCTCCTCCCCCCCCCCTCTCTCTCTCTCTCTCTCTCTCTCTCTCTCTCTCTCTCTCTCTCTCTCTCTCTCTCTCTCTCTCTCTCTCTCTTCTCTCTCTCTCTCTCTCTCTCTCTCTCTCTCTCTCTCTCTCTCTCTCTCTCTCTCTCTCACTATCTTCCTCTCTTTCTCCACCTCTCTCTCTCGCCCTCTCTCTTCCTCTTTCTTTGTCTTTTTCCCTCTCTTCCTCTCTCTATTTCTCCCCTCCTCTTTCTTTCACTCCACCCCTATCTCTCTCTCTCTATCTATCCCTCTCTCTCTCCCCATGTCTCTCTCTCTCTCTCTCTCTCTCTCTCTCTCTCTCTCTCTCTCTCTCTCTCTCTCTCTCTCTCTCTCTCTCTCTCTCTTCTCTCTCTCTCTCTCTCTCTCTCTCTCTCTCTCTCTCTCTCTCTCTCTCTCTCTCTCTCTCTCTCTCTCTCTCTCTCTCTCTCTCTCTCTCTCTCTCCACCCCTATCTCTCTCTCCCCCCATGTTTCTCTATCTATCCCTCTCTCTCTCTCTCTCTTCTCTCTCTCTCCCCATGTCTCCCTCTCTATCTATCCCTCTCTCTCTGTCTCTCTAAATCAATAGCGGATAACCTTACAGTGCTTACATGCAGGTAATATAATGCCAAACGAGACATCATACACCCCGGGAGGAGCAGAATCAGCAGAAGCGGTGGCGCTGAGTTGATTTCCTCCTCAATAAGCACACGTTACAGTAACTAGTTAATAGGTAGAAAAGTAGGAGAATGTCTGCATGCTTATGCAGACCTTCTCAGTTTAGCACTGTTGTCTCACAACACTAAGGCCCTCCCTGTCACACAAAGCATGCTTGGCAATATCGCTAAGAACCTAATGAAAATGAATTTTTACCACCTCTAGAGCTCTAGTGATCAAGTACGGACATTGTATCAAACAATCAAGATTCCAATGCCTGGCAAAGATGTGGTATTAAAGTGAGTAAAATTAGTTATATTGTGACTTGAATGGGCTTAGACAAAACTGGAATGCTTAGGAATGCTATTTCAACCCCACATTCAGGACCACAGGCCGGTTGTGCCTGCTGGGCTGTTATACCCCTCCTAATGTATGAGTGACATGGGATGTTTAAAAAACACAGACATGTACTAGACTTTGAAATGTTGCCACTTCTTCTGGTAATGCATGCATTCTTCTATTTTGACATTCAAGTGAAAGTCCTTTATCTAGGATCATGGTAAAATACACATTACACAGAAGAATATTAGAATTCATTGGTTGATTGTTTTTGAATTATCCCGCATCCTAATCCATAAGTCATGTCTATACACATTGTTTTACCTTAGTCTTGTAAAATACTGCCAAACAAGATGGCTTTTGGCCATCTCAAAACATTAGCTCACAACATGAGTTTACAGTGATTGTAAGAATGCCTGTTTAGTCAAGCTTGTTTAAGTTCAAAGGTCAAATAAGTTGCCTGTTGTGAAACAACGTGTCCCTTACAAATTGCCTTACGTGGGAGCTGACCTATCATGCTGGGGTAGTAGGGGAAGGGGTGGTTGAGGACCTAAGAGACACATACTGCTGTAGGTATTAACCGGTGATGTGAACTTTACCCTCTTGCATGATCCTGGATAGTTATTATAGCGTCATGCATAGACTGCATGCTGCCTCAACCCCGCAGGTAGCCTACATTACCATGGTTATTAATATCATTACATTGAAAGTAGGCCTATGTGGTGATTTGGCACAGTCATGGACTTGCCACTTTGTGTACAAAAATCCCGTCAGATCCATATACCCTTCTTGATGTGTGCGTCATGGAAAACCAGCGTTCACCTTATACTGCAGTCCATTGGGGTGGAAAAAGCATGCCCTACGCAGATCGTGTTTGATCTGTACTCAAATGCAAAGCTACATGGGAGAGAAATCCATGACCATAAATCCTCTCTGAGTGGTTTATAATTTATTCAATGTTTTGAAGAGATATCCCGTAGGAGCGCATAATCCATATTAGGCCTATAGGCCTATATAGAAAGTTGCTATCGTCAAAATAGGTGGAATAGTTCGGTTTCATTTTAACACTTAATAATACATGTTACAATAATACAAGATATATTGTTACAGGCTTTCAGTGTAGCTATAGTAAGGCTGGAAAAATGAGTGTGCCCGATGTGACACTAGGATTTCTTAACTAATTAGTTTATCATTCATTTCTGGCCATTATCTGTCCCTGTTAAGTTACTTATCCTTGATTAATTTAGTGGGAAATAAGTTGCTTATTAATTTGTGCTCACATCCTAAATACTCAGATTGTAATGTGTAAATGTGCAGATTCCAGGCCAACGTGCACATATATGCGACTGTATGTATGATGCCAGCGCCATTCATGAGCCCATTATCTCAGTATCTTCGCACTTTGCTCCCCCTCTCTTTATAAGCACACCGTCCGAAGTGATCCCTGTCCCCTGGAGGAGGACTGGCCGCGATTGGCCCAAATCAACGCACACCCCTGTCTGCTCTTTCCCAACCTTTGCACCGCTGTTCCATTATAGCGTCAGCGCTGAACATCGTCCCCCTTACTTGACGCAAAGCCAGGGCCAGTTCTCTCAGTCACCAAGGTTTACCAGCAGCAGCATCGACATGTCCGACAAGGGGGCCTTCGACACCAACGTAGTGACCCTGACCCGGTTCGTCCTGGAGGAGGGGAGGAAGGCGCAGGGCACCGGGGAGCTCACCACCCTGCTTAACTCGATCTGCACCGCTGTGAAAGCAATCTCCACCGCTGTGAGGAAGGCAGGCATCGCTAACCTGTGAGATTTTACAACTTATTTCGTCCAACTTATTTTAGCATTCACTAACTAAGACTGTTTGTAGTTATAGAGGGTTATGTATGAACTTTATTTGTAACCTATCGTCTCCTTTCTCTGCAGTTGTTTTGTTTAACTTTGTTAACGGTCACATGTCATGTTGTTTGTGTCTTTTTGTGTCTTGTGTTTGACTAAAGGGGTGTGTCACTGACAGCTCCGTCCTGAATATACCCACAAATCATTAATCATTAGTGTTTTATGATGTGTTCAATAATTCGAACATCTTATCGGCGGTGTTGGACCAGGGTGCCCTCTGCAACTTCTACTCTGCAACTTTTCCTCTGCAACTCTAATCCGCTCGCAATGTTACGGATATGCAAACGAAAATACAACGTTTATAATTATTACTTTGGTTATCGCCCTGCACTGCATTTCGTTCACTACTTCTTTCGCATAAATAATTCGTTTCAAGAAAGTCCGGTTTCACTGAATTCCTTCCTGAAACGTGGGTGTGCGTGGTTTATTTACTTCCTTGAAGGAACTGAACGTGAATGAATGAAGCCTAGCATGCTACATGCATGCTAGGCTTCATTCATTCACGTTCAGTTCCTTCACTGGCGATGTTGCAAAAAGTTGTTTGGACTGACTCATTGTCTGGTCTGACTCATTGTCTGGTCTGAACCTCATCTCATTGTCTGGCCTGACCCTCATCTCATTGTCTGGCCGCCTGACCCTCATCTCATTGTTTGACCTGACCCTCATGTCATTGTTTGACCTGACCCTAATCTCATTGTTTGACCAGCTATGGCATCGCTGGGAACACCAACGTGACGGGTGACCAGGTGAAGAAGCTGGACGTGCTGTCCAATGACCTGGTCATCAACATGATCAAGTCCTCCTTCACCTCCTGTGTGCTGGTGTCAGAGGAGGACGAGAAGGCCATCATTGTGGAGCCAGACAAGCAGGTGACAAGCACATTATAACAAAACTGTTATTGTGTGTGTGTGTGTGTGTCTGTGTGTGTGTGTGTGTGTGTGTGTGTGTGTGTGTGTGTGTGTGTGTGTGTGTGTGTGTGTGTGTGTGTGTGCGCGCGGTTAGTTTCAATCATCAATATCATTGACGTCACTCATTTTTATCCACAGGGTAAATACATTGTTTGTTTCGATCCTCTGGACGGCTCGTCAAACATCGACTGTCTCGTATCAATCGGATCAATCTTTGCCATCTATAGAAAAGTATGTGGTTTTCAATACGTCATTTTACACAGAAAATATGTTGATTATCTGCATTTGAAAAGTATATGTTGGATTAAGCTTGTTGTTTTTGAAAGCATTTAAGCTATTAATAATACTACTAATAATAAGACATAAAATATATAGATATGTAAATATATGAAATTTAAATACAAAACGATCAATTTTTTATTTAAAGTTAAGTTACAACAGACAACCATAGGTAGAAACGAGGTGGCTTGCATAACAAGGAACCAAAACATATCAGTCACCAGCAGATCACAGTAGCCCAGTGTGTGTGTGAGAGATTGGGGCGGGGTTGTGTCAAGAATACGTTATGATGAAATCTCTGGACAGTAAGTGCTCACTTGCTCACGTTTTGTTCTCTGTTGTTCCAGACCACAGACGGCGCGCCCAGCGAGAACGACGCCCTGCAGCCCGGGAGAAAGATGGTTGCTGCGGGTTACGCCTTGTACGGGAGCGCCACCATGATGGTGCTCTCAACCGGGCAAGGGGTCAACTGCTTCATGCTGGACCCGGTACGTCTATACCATAGCAATTGTAATTTTCTTATTTAACCTTTATTATTCAGGGAAGGCAGTTTAGAGCAGGCTCTCTTTTTCAATGACGCCCTGATGACAACATACAAATAAAAACAGAAATACAAATGTACAATAGACATAAACAGTAGGTCAGCTATATATGTATGTGTGTGTGTGTGTGTGTGTGTGTGTGTGTGTGTGTGTGTGTGTGTGTGTGTGTGTGTGTGTGTGTGTTATATATATATATATATATATATATATTATATATATATATTATATATATATATATATATATATATATAAATACAAATGTACAATAGACATAAACAGTAGGCCAGCTATATATGTGTGTGTGTGTGTGTGTGTGTGTGTGTGTGTGTGTGTGTGTGTGTGTGTGTGTGTGTGGTGTGTGTGTGTGTGTTGTGTGTGTGTGTGTGTGTGTGTGTGTGTGTGTGTGTGTGTGTGTGTGTGTGAATATCAAGTACCGAAAAACCCTCAACCCACAACTCTGAATCAAGACAGATTTTTCATCGTGTCTTGTTTCCTGCAGTCCATCGGTGAGTTTATTCTCACTGACAAAGACGTGAAGATCAAGAAGAAGGGAAAGATCTACAGTTTGAACGAAGGATACGCACAGCATTTCAACCCCGATGTCACTGAGTATCTGCAAAAGAAGAAGTACCCAACAGTAAGGACAACACATGCTCCACTTTGGAATAGGGTGTGCCGACTCTTCAATGCAATGCAATTGCAACGCGAAGACAGGTGTCTTCACTAGAACTTCCCTGACGGTATAACAAGGACCATATCACACTGAACATAGCTGGGAACAAAATAAATAAAAAGCCTCCATCTTTGGCCTCAATTTATACAAATTCATGCAATTCCTTCTCATCTAATGGAAGCAAAGAAAATAGACCAAAGTTGACTGCAATAGCAAGATCCAGATGTGGAGAATCAAAAGCTATTCATATTCTGAGTGCCAGGAGGATTGTACAACATCCTGTATGACATCCTGTATGTTGTACCCACATGTACTGTAGGGGGCAGTATAGTGTAGTGGCTAGAGTGCTGTACTCTATATTTGATCCCCACTGAGCATCTGTAGGTCTAGGAGTTGCCCCGAGAATATATCTTCAACGTAACAATGTAATTGTTCTGCATTCAAACGCCCTTTCAGATGTATATTCTTATTCCAGCAGGCCATGTCACACAGGAGAATGACAATTAACTCAAATACTATATATTTGTGTTTATCTAACTACTTTTCTAATTTGCGATCCCTCCGAGACAGGACACATGCACGGCATGTCCCAAGTTATTTAAGAAGTTTCAGAAGTTTCTAATTGAAAGAAACTGAGAAACATGCCCCCATGTGCCATCCCACGCGTGTACTCAGCACTTGTTCTTCACCACTTTGTGTCCCGATAGGACGGCTCTGCTCCATACGGCGCTCGCTATGTGGGCTCCATGGTGGCCGACGTCCACAGAACGCTGGTCTATGGGGGAATCTTCCTGTACCCCGCCAACGTCAAGAGCCCCAAAGGCAAGGTAATGTCATCAACCCAACCACTCTGCCCGATGGCTGCTTTAGGCCACTCCTCCCCATGGGAACATAATGGAATAATGGAATTAAAGGTTCCATGACATGCCACCAGGTGTGGTGTGATTGGCCGTTACAAGCCGTTTTGGGAATCGGCCCCTTATGACATCAGAGGTGGGCGTGTCCACCTAGATGTGTGCTGTGATAGATCAAACTACCAGCCTATCCAGTGGACTGTAGCAAACGTTGCTCATCTATCCGTCACACATCTAGGTGGACACGCCCACCTATGATGTCATAAGGGGCAGATTTCCAAAACGGCTTGTAACGGCTAATCACACTCACACCTGGTGGCATGTCACGGGACCTTTAAATGAACGCCAACAATGCGGAAGAAATAAAAGTATATGCCAGTGTGTAAGGCCATGTAATGAAAAGCACCCCTCTTTGCATGACCCCCATCCGGTTGATTTCCCGGGTTCTCATGCAGCCTTTGGTTTGTTTTGCCCCTTCAGCTCAGGCTGCTGTATGAGTGCAACCCTATGGCCTTCGTCATCGAGCAGGCAGGGGGGCTGGCCACCACGGGCAGCATGAGCGTGCTGGACATCCAGCCCACCAACATCCACGAGAGGTGTCCCGTGGTGCTGGGCTCCCCCGACGACGTGCAGGAGTACCTCGCCATCTTCAAGAAGCACGTGAAGTGAGGTGAGGCGGCGATGTCTCCAGACACCGTGGTTTTAGATGGCCTTGATCATTTTATATTCGACTCCCCCACACACCGCCCGTACTTACTAACGTGGTAGTCATAATAACAATAGAATATGTTTTTCACCACTGTAATATTATCTACTTCCCCTGTTAGAACCAAGGCCCGGGAGGTAATGCATGACTACAGTTTGCCCGTTTCGGATCAGATTTGATAATGTACTAGGCCTGTATACTAAAGTGCACTGCAAAAAGGTAAATTGACGTCATGCGTGTGCAAGTCAAATGTTTGTTTATACATTAAGAGAATGACATTAACATGGCAAACATGTGTTCATCTAAATCAACAGGAGAACCGTGGAGCAGGGACGAGGAAAATGGACACCAAGGACTCCAGCAGCACCTTCCCTGGGCCCCAGGTCCTCCGCATCGACCGGCTGATGAAGGCACAAAGGGAAATCAGGAGCGATTGTACGCAATTGTGAACACTCAATGGGTCCATGGGGACTGTTATGTTGTGTTCTTATAAATGTGAATGTCTGAGTGCTATTTATCTAGACTTAGTTTCAGATACCCATTCAGTTGTTTTTCTTTTTTTTAAATAAACGAGTAATTGCTGAAACAAGTTTTTTCCTTTGCTGGCTAAAATCTGTGTGTCAACATGAGGTGCTAAAATTGAGACTTATATAACACTATATTTTAGAAAGGTTAACGGTGCCTATATATTTGAGCATATTTTCATATCTATGCATCCAATACAAAGGCTGGTATGACGAGGTTTAGAAGCAGTTTTGTGAGCTATCAGCCTTGTTCCTTGACTTCACCTATGGTTCCTCTGCTATCTCTCTGGGAAAGATTTGCCCAGCTAACAGACATACAAACTCCTAGATTGTTTAGTAGGAATATATTGAAGCTAATGAATTGGTACCCGAGATTTTCCACTTCTTTGAGGAGTGGGAATAGTTGAAACCATGGCAACAGCACATTCTTGAGTTCCCATTTCAGGACTGATTCCTGCAATAACTGAATCATATCTGTTGTTAGTCATTGCAATTGCATCCTTCATTTACAAGGAATTGACATCTGCAAGACTTGCTTTATTCAGAGGTGACAAATGCTTTCCTAAACTCTTGAAGCTAAATAATTTAGAAACTAAACAACCAAAATAATGTCTCTTCCTCTCTGCTACATTAGTTTCTCTGCTATTTGAGAAGTGTTGCAATTAACGCACCTGTGAATGAAATGTAAGATTGATTTCCTGAATTGGAGGTGATTGACATGTAAGATTGATTTCCTGAATCTGAGAAGAAATACTCTGATAGGCAAGATATTAGCAAGCTATGTTGATTTGTAAAACAATTGGGCGAGTTCCCGTCAGCCTATTGGGAGTTTAGCCTAGGGGATTGAAACAAACAGGATATTAGAAGAGGATAGGATTTGCTTCAAGCATTTTCTTGAGGTTTGTGCTCAGTTCCCCAAAACATCTTTATTCTGTTCATTATTTTAACTGCATTAATATTTCCGAACTCGCAAATTCATTTAATCCAAATCAATCAGCAACATTGTAGTATAATTTCGTAATTGATTTACAAAATAAAATGTCCAATTTAACAGGTGAGTGAGATCATAATTACACATTGTTTCTGGTGTGGTTATCAGATGTGACAGATTTTAGTTTCACTATAAATGTAGCATAAAAAGGCCTTGTATTTCATCAGTAAAAATAACAACACAGTGTGAAAAAACTTTATTTTTCCCGATACAAGAGCCATTATATTTTTGTTGTTTCAGAAATCATGAAGAAGGCCTATATCATCATCTGTGTGCTTGTGTGTGTGTGTGTGTGTGTGTGCGTGTGTGTGCGTGCGTGTGCGCGTGCGTGTGCGTGTGCGTGTGCGTGTGTGTGTGTGTGTGAGAGAGGGTTCATGTCTTTATGTGAGTGTTGATGTGTGTGTCTAAGGGTGCATGTGTGTGTGCATGTGTGTCTAAGTGTGCATGTGTGTGTGTGTGTGCTTGGCGCCTCAGCACTCCTCCCGGGCCTGGGCTGACCCGCTGCAGCTGGCCCCGTGCAGGCCCGTGGTACAGGTGCGGGAGCGGAGGCGGTGGCGGTCGTGCAGGCATGCCGACCAGGGGCTCCAGCAGCCCCAGTTCCCCAGCTGGGTCACCCTGGGCCGCGGCACTGCAAAACAACATGCATTACAAACATTGGGAAAATGGATCGACTTTTTTATGTTTATATATAAAGGTATGCACATTTATACGGAAGATGATTCGGGCCACATCTGAATATTTTTGGACCATTGAGTTTAAAGTGAGAATTTTGAGATTAAAGTCAGTACTCCAAAAGAAGAATCCAATGTGTCCCATACATTTAAAATAGAATATTTACGATTGTTGAAATATAAGATAGAAATAGATCTTAAATGGCAGATGGACAAGGCACAAAAGGCCATCTTTACATCTTAACCAACTGCTGCAGTGGTGTACTGATTGGTCTGAATGCAAAGTCGATTGAAAATAAGCATACGATACAATCCCATACAATGCATATTATAGCATACAACGAAGGTAGCCATGGTGAATTTAAATCCAGTGTAATTGAGTTTAACTGGGGGTTGAGGAAAAAGCAAGTTTCCAACTGTGAACCCTTGAGTTGACGCCGTTTGAGTGATTTTTACCTTTCGACCTCCGAGCTTTAATACAACAGCAGCATTTATATCAAATGCACAAACTACAGGGCAGAGAGAGTAGCTGAGCCCTCTCACCTCCTATCCCAGTTGCTGACCTCGGAGGGGCGCTATAAAGCCCTGTCCCCCAAATCATCCCACCTCTAAGAGCTTCTTAGTGCCTTGGGGACTCTGAACTCTCCCCGCAAACAATGCCAAGAATCAAGATGTACTCTGTTTCATAATTATTGTCTGTCGGTAAGTTCACATTTCAAGGATATATCCCAAGATATCTGTAAACAAGTTCTCTGGTAAAACAGGCACACGCAAATGTGCTGAACGATATCGCAGCACATCCCTTTTTCTCTCCCTTCATCTCTGTCCTATCTTGTTCATAATGAGTGGAACTTTGTACATATTGTACCCGAACCAAATCCCACAAACCTTGGTCCCAGTGTTCATTAAAGCTAGTTGAACCATATATATTTAAATTCAATGTAAACCAGACAGGGTGAGACTCAACTTGTTATGCTGCTCATGATGTTAATTATTCCAGTCTATGCTTTATTTTGATCACGTTTGAAGCTAACATCAGTACCTCATTGCCACTATGTAGTGCTAACACCAGCTATGAATGGTTTATTTTCAATATACTGGTCAACGCAACACCATATGAAGTTTTTGAGTTTGAAGATAAGTGAAACACTTCAAATATGGCCTCTTTGACCTGGGCGGGAATGGCAAAGACGCCATATTTGAAGTGTTTTACTTTTTTTTTTAACTTTACAATTTAGTGCTAACACAGTAGTTATGTTGTATGTATGTAGCTTAATTTAATTTGATCACCAATTTGGTCACCACAAATCCATGTCAATTTTTATGAGTTTGAAGATAAGTCAGACGATACAAACATGGCCTCTTTGTCATTTTCCGCCCAGATTTACCTGGGTCAATCAAAACCTGTAGGCGTGGCTTATTTACCACTCCGCCCACTTCCAATGTCAACTATATGATAATTCTTACTTGTTTTCGATAGTTTTCTACATGATCCACTTCCAGAACTCAAGTTTGTTCAACTTTGTGTCTCTGAATAAACCACGTGTTCAATATGAACTACTGTACTCTTCGAGTCATACCTAGCCCGAAACAACAACAACCACAAAGGATCAAATTATTTTGTCATTGCTCACAGTTGACATTCGCTCCCTCGGGTTTGAAGTTCTGGCAGGCCAGGCCATTGAACATGTGCGGGCAGAGACACAGGCAACTGCCGTCAATGAGCGCCACCGTGCCCCCGTTCTGGCACGGCTTGCACTTGCACACGTTGTACTCGGCCACGTAGTCCGCGATGGCGCGCTTCAGGTGGGCCACCCGGATGTTGGCGTCAGGCATGTCCAGCGGGATCACGGTGTAGATCGGCTCCGGCTGGAACACCACAGTGACGATCAGCGTGGTTGAATGGAAGAGTAGGAGTTGTTTTTTCTCATGTTTATAATATTCTACACATGGCATAATATCAAATACAAAAATCTCCCTCTCCCTCTCTCTCTGTCATACTCCCGCTCATATATGTATATATTCATTTATAAAGTCTGAAATAGTCTGTAGTGATATAGTCCGGCCAATCCAGGGCCCCTTGCTCACCTGGGTCCCTAGGCTGAAGCATCGGCAAGCCTGTGTGTTAATCCGTGTCTGTATATTACTATATATTACTATATATATTATATTTGTATTATACTTCAATGCAATTATCTATATTCCTCATCTAAACTCATATGTTACTTCTCATGTTGTTGCCTTGATTCAACCTTGCGGGTCAGGTTCTAGGTCTAGGTCATTCTACAAGCTGTTCTCTACCTCACTGTGGATCAGGGCGGGGTTGTTTATGAGTGACTGAGCCCACTCTCTGTACACGTTGGCGTCCATCGTCCCTTCCTTCTGGACGGTTGTCCTCATGGCAGCGGTGGCTGCTATGTCGCCTCCTTTCACAAATACGTGCACCTTATCCACCATGGCCTCCTGCGTATTGTCCCCTGTGTGTGAGATGGGGCAAAATTATCAGGACTTATTTGTGTATGTGCTTCGGTCAACATGGATGAGTGTGTGAATATGTGAGTTAGTGAGTGTGTGCCTTCTTTTTTGGTCGTAACTGAATCACAATCCTTATTGTCGACATTGGCCGAGAAAATGCTGGCCACTTCCAGTTTTACGCCAACTGTCAGACATTTTTTCAGTGTCTCCTCGTTCACGTCTGAAACAAGCACAGAACATCAAAAGGTTTACACTTGACATTAGGATATAAAAGGTGCTGTTAGTAAGAGCTGTCATTTGTTAGATTTATGCCATAGCCATCGGCCAGCCATGAGTGATGGTTTCTGGTTAAAATGCTCTGGGAATATCTGTCCTGGCTGACTAGTGCACGCCTCTTAGCCTGGAAACAAGACGGATCAGCAAACTCATGTTCATTTTCCCTGGCCCCCACTCCCGTTCAGACAGATCTCCAGCAGACCCGGTCTTCGCAGGGCGAATCACAGCCGTTGATCTAATATGGGGCGGGTTCGATACGATGATTCAGTTGTGGAACGGTCTGTTGACCCTGCGGCATTTGAGGCATTTGTTCCTGCACCCGCGGATATCGCCCCATGGAGAGCTGAAAATGAACTGAGAGGTTCAAGCCTTATATGAGAGAGAGAGAGAGAGAGAGAGAGAGAGAGAGAGAGAGAGAGAGAGAGAGAGAGAGAGAGAGAGAGAGAGAGAGAGAGAGAGAGAGAGAGAGAGAGAGAGAGAGAGAGAGAGAGAGAGAGAGAGAGAGAGAGAGAGAGAGAGAGTGAGAGAGAGAAAGAGTGTATTTCAAAATCTCTCTCTCTCTCCTGCTGGTCTCTCCTCTTAGCGTTGACCTCGGTTCAACCATAACAACACACATATAAAAATAAAGGAAAGCCATACCTACCCTTCTTGGTGATGACCTCATTGTTGAGCACGTACACCAGCTGGTATTCCCCTCCGAACTTGCCGTAGCGCGTGTAGTGCGTTCCGTATATCTCCATGAAGTCAAAGTAGGCTTTCTTCTCGTACTGGAGGGGCAGGAACCGAACTTCGTTGAGGAACCCGTCGGCCACGCGCAGGCTCCGCGGACGCATCCGGAAGCTGGCGAACTGCACCCGGCCCTTCACCCTGACGAACCTCTGGCTCTGGACGCACACAGCACACAAAACGGCTCCTCAGGGGTCAACGAGAGAGAGAGAGAGGGGAGGTTTGGGGAGTGGGAGGAGAGAGAGGGGGGGAGAGGGAAGGAGGTGAAGACAGAGAGGGGGTGGGAGAGAGAAGGGGGTGAAGAGAGGTTGGCTGGAGAGAGTGGGGGTAGGTTGGGTGGGTGGTAGGGAGGGAGGAGGGTAGGGGGTGGGAGGGAGAGAGGGGTGAAGAGAGAGATGGGGAGGGTAGGGGGTGGGAGAGAGGGAGAGGGTAGGGGGAGGAAGAGAGAGAGGGGTGAAGAGAGAGAGCGGGAGGGCAGGGGTTTTGTTGGAGAGGGAGGGGGGGCTGGGAGAGAGAAATAATAAAATGGAAGAGACTATTTTCTGTGAGTTAAACCTTTCATACCGTCGTCGTGGTGGTCCCATGGACTTCTCTTACTAAGTCCGATGTTTCATGTCCGACCTCGATGCCGCCGCCTACTGACCCGAACTTGAAGCTCAGTCCCACGTCAGTGTTGTGAGTGTTTTCTTTCAGGACTTCGTTAACAAGGCTGTCGCTGTTCGAGTACACTTCATTACTAACTGTTTCCTCGACATTTGTCTTAAAAGAAAGAAAAAAAAAATTCAATTGATTTTTGTATTGTATCATTACTCTTCGTCTGACGATCAATAGTTACTGATATCACCTCATAGTTGAGCACTGCAACGTTCCAGGGAAGTCTAATCTCCGCCTGCTGTGTGGGGTCCCACATCTGACTGCAGAATCCGTGGAAGTACTCGTTGAAGAAGGGGTTTTGTTGTGGGGCAGAGCCCAGGATGTTGATCCTAGTGCGTTAAGGAGAGACCGTTGCCTCACTACTATCACTTCACACACGTTACACACTCACTTAACACACGTCTTCTGAAGATGTCCCTTTGGGAGTTGAAATAAGAGCCAGAGGGATTAAGGCTCTTGTCATGTATTTTAGAACATATCCGTCACACAAAACCATAGCTTCACCAAAACAGAGACAACATCTTGTCAAATCTCATGCTTCTACTCTGCTTGTGTGTGTGCGCGTGTGTGTGTGTGTGTGTGTGTGTGTGTGTGTGTGTGTGTGTGTGTGTGTGTGTGTGTGTGTGTGTGTGTGTGTGTGTGTGTGTGTGTGTGTGTGTGTGTGTGTGTGTGTGTGTGTGTGTGTGTGTGTGACCACCAACCCGTATCCCGCTGATCTGCCGTGGCGGTTGGTATCCAGCTCCCTGCTACGACACGGTTTCCGCGGTGGGCCCTCACAGTCCTCGTCCGATTGGTCCTCACAGTCGATATCGTAGTTGCATTCTAGATTTTTCTTTATACACGTGCCTGGGAGAGAGAGAGAGAGAGAGAGAGAGAGAGAGAGAGAGAGAGAGAGAGAGAGAGAGAGAGAGAGAGAGAGAGAGAGAGAGAGAGAGAGAGAGAGAAGAAAGATTAACTCTTGTCATTGCCTTATACTTTATAGTACTTCAGCGTTCGATTTTGAAACTGTTTTGGCAATAATGGCAATGTCCCTGCCAATAAAGGATAACTTCAATTGAAGAGAGAGAGAGGAGAGAGGAGAGAGAGAGAGAGAGAGAGAGAGAGAGAGAGAGAGAGAGAGAGAGAGAGAGAGAGAGAGAGAGAGAGAGAGAGAGAGAGAGAGAGAGAGAGAGAGAGAGAGAGAGAGAGAGAGAGAGAGAGAGAGAGAGAGAGAAAAGACAAACAGAATGGTCTCCAAATCTGTCCAAGTGATGCAAACTAAACGGTTACCCGACTCGCACTGGAACTCTGAGATGCTGCAGTTTGGGGCTGGTGGATTGACACACGGCTCCTGCGCGCGGCAGGCCTCTGTCTCCCCTAGTGATCCGGCACAAGGCTGCCCGTTGAACTGTCCGAATACTGTGATCCCTCGAGTTCGACTCTGAACACATGGGGAGCAGTGCAGACAGGTGGACCACAGACAGATAGGGGGATGACAGACAGACAGGTGGAGGACAGACGTGTGGACGGCAGGCAAACAGACAGGTGGATGACAGGCAGACCGACAGGTGGATGACAGACGGAGGATGGCGAACAGGTATGTAAAAGACAGACAAGTTGATGACAGACAGACAGGTGGATGACAGGCAGACAAGGGATGACAGGCAGTTAGATGACAGACCGACAGTAGGATGACAGGCAGACAGCTATGTAAATGACAGACAGATAAGTGGATGGCAGACAGAAAGACAGACAGTTGGATGACAGACAGACAGGTGGATAACAGACAGACAAGTGGATGACAGAAAGGAAGACAGACAGGTGTATGACATAGACAGTTGGATGATAGACACAGACAGGAGGATAACAGACAGACAGACAGGTGGATGACAGACAGAAAGACAGATGGATGACAGACAGGAGGATGTAAGACAGACAGACACCAAATCAGTGTCAGGCTACTTCTAGCCTTGTAAGTGGTTTAAAATAGCAATTTAGTTTATGAGGCATGTCCCTATCGTTCCAAGCTTATAGCGTTTTGGTAGAATCGGTTAAATACAGCCAATTTAAGAATGGTTATATGCGCTTGTTTGCTCCCAAACAAACATTCCAACTCGTTATCATACCAAACATATCCCAGATCCATTTTACACCGGATTTCTCCTTTAAACGGACAGACGAACACACAGACATCAGAACCAAACATCAGCATTGCAACAACAGCCACAGGAGGCCATGTCTTTTAAATAATGCGAGCACAAAGTACCAGCACCAGAGAATGTAGATTCGCTTTTTTTATTCACACATACGGCCCATCAGGAGAATATCTGGACGTACACGTGTGTCTGAAAGCAGCTAGTGTTTGAGCATTTGATTACATTATAAAATTTGTCAATTTATGGTAACAGGGTAATTGTTCAATGGAAACTATGCATGAAAAATCAATTATTAAATAGCTTTTACTGTCATTCAGGGCTGTAAAGTGCATTGACATTTTAAAATGCAAGGCAACTACTATTGGTTAATTGAAAATAATAATCATCATTGAGATTAAACATCTCTTCCAGTGTCCTGGCCAGGACTGGCAGCAGTAGCCTACAGTCACACATAGCATACACACAAAACGTAATAACAAATATAACTGCAAGCGGTGATTAACGGGGTCCGAGCAAAATGAAAAGTCAAGAACACACTAATGGAAGATATATAAATATGACATATAATTATGAAGGAAAGATGTTCCCCTTAGTGCCATGCTGGGCCTCGGCTTTCAGGTGACTGGGCGGCAGAGCAATGGCCGAAAGTCATGTTCAGCAAGTTCATAATTGTCTAATCGGGATTCGAACTGTCAAACTAAGGATCCTCATTCACGGTTAAAATGTCTATTGATAAGCACACAACATCCAGAAAACTCCAAGCAAACATTTCTCAAATGAATTAAGGGCTTCCTTAAAAGCAAGTTCCTGAAAAATCTTTGAAATTCTAGGGAAATTACACATTTGTTGTCAAGAACACTAACGGAAGAAATATTAATATGAAAGAGTTCATTATGAAGCAAAAATGGTTAATGAAGAAGTTCCCCTTCATGCCATACTGTGTACCGTACAGGTCAATCTCGTAAGGAGAAATAAGGCTAGTTCATATTTTTGTACTGCACCCAAAGGTGTTGTACTGCACCTTTGGGTGCAGTACAACAATTTGGGTTTATTAGTAGTGGGGGGTAGTGGTATCCACCTAATAATAAGTGTATGTTTTTTTATACAATAACAAAATGGTCATATAAGAAAAATGGGCTAACTGCTCCAACTTTATTGGCTAAGCAAAACAAATTCTGTTTGTTGATTTTTGTGAGGCTTTGTCTAAAGATTTGATGGGGCGATTTTGGTGAACTTTTGATTATTTTTGTAGCCTGTGAATCTTTTTATCATGATAGCTTTAATATGAATAACCCTAACCCGGATTTTATGAATGCGTCTGATTCTAGAGGTTAATATTCAGAAATAATTTTGAGTCCAGGTCAATCTGGTGAGGAGAAATAAGCCTAATTCATGATTTTATTTTTCACAATAGCGCCACCTTTGGGTGCAGTACCACAATTTGGGTTCATGGGTAGTGGGGGATAGTGGTAAGTTCCATACAAGAGTTTTCCACCTATGGTATAGGGTGCAGTATGACTTTTATAGAATTTGAGGGAAAAAGAAAACGTTACAGAAACAATAATAGGACCCCTAATAATAAAATTAAACCAGTCCGCAGGGGGGAGGAGGAACATCAATATCGTAAGACATTTCGGGAGGCTCAAGGAGTAGAGTAATATTAACTTTGAACAACAAAGTGTAAAGGCATTTCGGGAGGCTCAAGGAGGAGAGTAATATTACATTTGAGCAGCAAGTGTAGTCTTGTGGTCGACTCTATAGACATAATTCACCATGCTGTGTTGTTGACATGTTTTTGATCTGTGTTATAGGGACGCTGTCTCTTTAATTGATCGCACGTCTTTTTTGTTGATATGCTGGTCGGGGCAATGTTGTTTTATTGCAATTTTTACAGTCTATAGACAGAACGTCTTTCCTGGGAGAGTTTGTCGACGGTGAAGCCGTTATTGTAATCACTGCCTTTGTCTTGACGTGTGCTGTGTGCACGTGCGTGCGTACGCGTTTCCGTGTATGTTCGTACGCATGTGCGTGTGTGTGCGGTGTGTGTATGCGTTGTGTATGTGCGTGCTTGCGGTGTATGTATGCGTTCGTGCGTGCTGTGCGTGTGTGTGTAAGCTGCAGGCTGCTTGGCAAATGCGCATTGACCAACTTCAGCAACTGTTGCGACAGGCCTGCTATTATAATAACTCGAGTTTTCGTGCACGCGTTGCCCTCACTCAACCTCTAGTTGTAATTAAATCCATAGCAATAATGTGGAAACCCCTGTCGATAATGTAACACATTTCTGAAAATAATAATCATCACAGATTATCATTGAGATTAAACATTTCCCAGTGTCCTGGCCACCGGCAGAAGTAGCCTACAGTCACACATAGCATACACACAAAACATAAGAAAAATAAAACAACTAAAACAGTCCGCAGGGGGCGGGATAACAATATCGCAAGACATTTGGGGAGGCTCAAGGAAGAGAGTAATATTACATTTGAGCCACAAAGTGTAGTCTTGTGGTGGACTCTATAGACATAATTCACCATACTGTGTCACTGTGTGACATGTTTTCTTTCTGTCTTATGGCCGGCTCAGACTACACGATTCTCAGACATCCCTCCACGATTTAACATGTCACACTATACGATCACAGAGCCAGGAAATCGGGCGTTGTCTCGTCGGAAGACTGGCCACACTACACGATTCTAGGGTGCGATGCTCTTTACTTTGTATCATTCACGTTTACAAGATATTTAGAAAATCAAAGGTTTAGAACTGACATAAATGTTTTTTACGTTTTTGTCATAAAGGTTCCAAGTTTTTATATCTGCTCAATGCGCAGCAACTCAGTAGTTGCGTTGCGATCGTAACATGATGTAAATATACTGCCGCATTTCAACCAAAGTTGTCTCCATTATGTTGTTTCATTTTCTCTCGTTTTCTTCATTAGCATTCTTCTTCTTGCTATTGATCGCATTCATTTTTTGTAGTAGTTATGCGTTTCCATCAGCTGTTTAGATGCGCATCTAGATGATCGCATCGGAAAATGATGATGGAATAGCCGTGATTCGCATTAAAATCCCCTGATCCGCACAAAATGAAATACGCTCGCTATGGCCGAGTTTTGGTTGATTCGAATGGGATGGAAACATCCCATCCCATTTCCATCCAACACTTTGGATGGAAACATGGCTACTGTGTACACTGCGTAGTGCAGTGAAGTCAGTTGGTAAACACTGAGCTCCAGCTGTTCGTAGGGTTCCCTCACGCAACTGGGGGCGTGGTTCCCTCATGATGGCTACGTCATGTGATTCCCCAAAAAATTCTGACATGCCAAACTTTTCGTCGTGGGGCTTTTGAACGTCGCAGACGAAAACATTGCAGATCGCAAGCATGTCACATTACAAGACCTCGTCTCGTCGCCGACCTGTCAAAATCGTGTACGATTCGCAAATTTGTCTGCGATGAAAGAATCGGGGCAAAATCGGGCTGAAATCGTGTAGTCTGAGCCGGCCATTATAGGGACACTGTCTCTTTAATTGATTGCGCGTCTTTTTTGTTGATAGGCTGGTCGGCGAGATGTTTGAATTCAACGGTTTTTATATGACAAAAAAGAACGACCTGCCGTTGCTTGTCGAGGTGAGAAATTGTCTCTTCCCCTATTTTATTGCAATATTATCTACAGTCTATAGACAGAACGTCGTACCTGGGAGAGTTTGTCGATGTCAGAGCCGTTATGTTTAAAAAAATCACGTCTTACCTGGGCGAGTGTCCCTGCAGTGTGTGCACGTGCGTGTGTGTTCCTACCTGCGCGTGTGTCGATGGCGGAGCCATTATGTTTAAAAACATAACATCTTGCCTGGGCGAGTGTCGCTGCGGTGTGTGCGCGTGCGTGTGTGTTCTTACCTGCACGTGTGTCGATGGCGAGGCTGTTTATGTTTAAAAACATAGCTTCTTAACTCGGCGAGTGTGTCGCTGCACTTGTCTTGACATGCGGTGTGTGCGTGTATGTGTGCGCGTGTGTGTGCGTTTCCGTGTATGTTGGTGCGCATGTGCGTGCGTGTGCGGTGTGTGTATAAGGCGTGTATGTGCGTGCTTGCGGTGAATGTATGCGGTCGCGCGTGCTGTGTGTGTGTGTGAGAGCTCCAGGCTGCTTGGTACATGCTCACATGAGTAACTAGAGTAACTGGTGCATCAGGCCTGCTATTACATAGTAAGACGTATTTTTTTTACATAGCACCTTTAAAAACAATAGTTTACAAAGTGCTTTGACATAAGACAATTTGGAAGACATTTATGAAGAGAATAAAAAGGATAAAAAGACGGCGTCACGTAAAAGCAAGTCTGTAAAAATGTGTTTTAAGAAGTGATTTAAAAGAGGTTACTGATTCAGCAAGGCTTATCTCTGCGGGCAGGACGCTCCAAAGCCGAGGCGCCTTGTAGAGAAAGCCCGATCACCTCTAGTCTTGAGCCTCGACCTTGGAACAGTAAGTAGGGCCCCGGCCGCAGATCTAAGGCTGCGAACAGGCTCATACGCCGTCAGCATGTCTGTTATGTACCCGGGGGCTAGACCACGACGAGCCTTAAAAGTGATCAATAAAATCTTCAAAATTGATTCTAAAACAGACCGGGAGCCAGTGCAAAGAAGCTCAGACAGGAGTGATGTGATGTCGTCTGTTAAAATATTATAAGATATTGCTCAAATCCGGATGAATTTACGTTTCACTTTCATTTGCTTCATATTTGTTTCGACCAATCATATTGCTGGAGTGGGAATCTGCAAGCACCTAATTGGCAGTACAGCAAACAAAGAAACACAATGAGGGCAGCAGTAGTGAAATAAAATGAGTCGGTAAAGGTTTCAAATAAACAACTATAGACCTCCACGGCACAAATCCCCTTCTGAAAGCGTTCAATCACAGGAATGAATTTCTATTTGGAATATCTCTGTAATAAAACAAGAAATAAGTCATAACTCAGTCCCTTGCAGTTTCTGGCTTTCGGGCCAGGCTCTGTGCTCCCCCCCCCCCCCACCCCAATTTTTCCACTAAAGCATAGTAGGACTGCTGAATCCAAGATCACAAACATAAACGTTAAACGCTAATAATTGATCCATCTACTAGGGCTGCAACATTACTCGACTATGGATTAGTCAATCTTATTTTTTAAATCAATTGATCATTAAGTTATTCATTAAATACCCACCATTTGCAAAATAATGCTTTAGACATTTTAATTTTCAGTTGGAAAATTATTATGAAAAGTTATAATTTCATAATGGATTATTATGAAATGATTACCTTTAGTTTTTCTTTGCTACTTGTCAGATAGAAGATTCACTAAGTAAGACATCACTTGGATTTCCTATAATAATATATATATGTAACATTGTTCGATTGATTGAATGAAAATAATTGTTACTTGCAACTGTACAGTCTACTTTTATAGCTCTGCATTTAATTCAAGTGGCATGATTTAATGCATGAGTTGACTCACCCTCTGATTGTGGCACGAATTGCACGTAGTCCACTGAGACCAACGGTCGTATTGACAATTCACTTGTGGTGGATCAGGCAACGGGTTCCCCCTAAATAGACACACATATAGTAAAAGAGTTGAAAGTTATTGTCTCATATGCACCAGGACAAAATTGTCAGATGTAATGATTTATCGTTTCAAATTTCCCCAATATCCAAAAGGGCTCATGAAATTAAACCTAAAAATAATGAAAAATCAAAGGCCTACATTGCCTGTCCAAAAATAGTCAGAGTGAAAAACAGGCCATAGAGGCTCAGCTGAAAAGCATTTGTGGACATCATATCGAGCCCGCAAAAGAGAGAAGAATAAATGTTAGGACTGGGTCTGACCCTTATGAACTATTTCCCTGTCAATGATTATCCAAAATAAAGATAGACTTTTGTTGTCAACAAAGTAGTTAATCACCTGTATATCCTGCCTGCTGGTGGTTCCTCATATTTTATAAAGGGCTGATAATATGCTACAGCTTCATTCAACTTTGGATCTAGAGTGAGCTACATAGGAATCCAATTAATTTGAATATCATACTTTGAGGCACACATGTTAATGTTCCGATCCTGAGATAGCCATAATAATATGGATCTAATAAGAGGGATAAGAGAGGTGTTAAAAGCAGTTTCATTTATTTATCATCCTTGTTCATTATTCGTCTGGTTTTGTTTGACGGTTTCTGGCTTCGATTAGATATTATCTTTAACCTCAACAAATGATGCAAACTAGTTGGCTTCAATTGACGGGAGGTGAAAGCAAATACAGCAGTTCCAGTCATAGTTGCCTATAGGAGTGGCCTATGACTGTCACTCAGTTGTCAATGTGGAATTTATCTATTCTATTTCTCAATACTGCCTTTCCAGCACCTGACTTTCACAGAGTTGACTCAGCTCACCTAACATAACTGACCCTTCACCATCCACCAATTTTTTCACAAGATTAAATTTTATCTTCTATAACATGCAGCCATATATTCTGCAATAAATACATGAACATGTTATATGAACACAATATTCTGAAAAAAAACCAAAATGATTGATTCTTGGTTAATTTACACAAAGCTAGATAAGGATTTATTAACAATAGTGTACTTCAGTCATTTACTTAGGCCTATAAAAAAAAGAAGAGATTTAGCCTGCTTTTACTCTGAACCATAGCGCACTAGTTGCCATAATGACGTTACGTGTGGCAGCTGAGCTGCCGTAAAATGTTCATTGATACACTCATTTTGTATATATTTTTTCGGTAGCCTGCCTAATGGGACAATGATGCCTCGTCCTGATTGGATGTGCTTTCTGTCAGTCTGCTAATGGTGCTTTCACTCAGAAAAAAGTCTCCCCAAAACACTATGTGATGTTCCACTCTGCAGAAATTAACAGAATGAGAATAATGAGGGGTGTTTCTAACAAACAGGCATTTAACACTATTCTTGTATTTCCCCCAAATGCAAATATTAACCCTAAAAAAGCATGATAGGATATTTAATGTCTGCTTCCGAGTGAAGGTAAGGCTTCCCGTTCCGGAAACCTATGTTAGCGCTAGGTTGTACGGCCCACTTCGCTTATTATACCTCATCAACAGTTACAAAGATGGTACTAAAAAAGTATCATGAAGTTGGATCGTAACCATTGGGATAACACGCACCCCCTTTTTTTTTATCCCATTAGTGTTTAAATTCTATTCGAAAAAGTGGGCTCACGGGCTCTTTAAGATCAAATCATTTTATTTGAAAAATCACGACAATTAAAGCATAGGCTTGAGGATAAGAATATCAAGGCCATTCTGCTGTCAATACGCCTCCAGAGAGGTGATGGTTGCCCACGCAGACAGGCACTGCGGGAAAATATAAATTCTGCTCGCAGCTGTGTTCGAAATCGTTCCCCATCACGGATATTGTGCACTATATAGGGTGCTCGCCATTTTGTAGTGGTGTTCGAATTCTCAGTGGTTAATTTCATGCACTAGTGCACTTAAAATACTCAAAATTTGAGTGTGTCTACGATGTACCCTACATGTTACTCCCGTATACCCCCCCCCCCCCCCACTCACTCTTGAGGTACAGGACGTGAGGCGGGTGCTCAGTGCAGTTAACCCAAGGAAGGCTGCAGGCCCAGATAGGAGTACCAGGGAAGGTGCTCAAGGCATGTTCGCCAACCAGCTATCACAGGTCTTCACTGACATTTTCAACCTGTCTCTGGAACAAGCCGTTATCCCATCCTGCTTGAAATCTGCCACAATCATCCCAATCCCTAAAAAGTCACCCACTACCAGCCTCAATGACTTCCGCCCGCACTCACCCCAGTCATCACCAAGTGCTTTGAGAAACTGGTTTTGAGACACATCAAAGCCTGTCTCCCCCCCCACCCTGGACACACACCAGTTTGCATACCGGACTAACAGATCCACTGACGACGCAATAGCCATCACTCTCCACTCAGCGCTGAGTCATCTGGAGAAAGAGGGGAGCTACGTCAGGATGCTCTTCATTGACTTCAGCTCAGCTTTTAACACAATAATACCAGACATTCTGATCCCCAAGTTAATCAACCTGGGGCTCCCACCACCCACCTGCTCCTGGATAAAAGACTTTCTGGTCAACCGACCCCAGCAGGTGAAACTGGGTCCTCACCTCTCCTCCTCCCGCACTCTCAGCACTGGCTCTCCCCAGGGCTGTGTGCTGAGCCCACTACTCTACTCCCTCTACACATCCGACTGCAGTCCCACCCACCCAGAGAACATCTTTGTCAAATTCGCTGATGATACAACGATGTTCGGCCTTATAACAGGGGGAAATGAAGCGGCCTACAGAGATGAGGTCCTGAAACTTGGTGAGTGGTCCTGAAACCATGTTTGTTGTCTTTACTATGTATTTAAGTTTTAATGTGTATTTACATTTGTATTTATTTTTATTATATATATATATATATGCCTATATATATGTATATATATATATATATATATATATATATATATATATATATATATATATATATATATATATATATATATATATAGGCCTATATATATGTATTTATTTATTGCTTAAGTATATTATTATATATTCGAAAACGTGTGCACTTTTAAGGAGCTGCTCATTGCATTTGGTTGTACTTTGTACAATGACAATAAAGCTTTCTATTCTCTATTCAATGCGGTCGTGTTTTTCCGAAGTAGAAAAAGAAGCTGATTAACCGTGAAAACGAATACATTTAATGATGGAGTCTCCGGCTTTCGTTTAGAAATGCCAACAATTTATTTGGAATTTAACATAGAAAATGTAACATTCAAAATTAATTAAAAAAAACTTGAACAAGGAAATCTAACATTCAACATAAATAAAACCTCCAGCTTTCCTCGTGAGTGCCCGGATTGTTTACATGATGCGGGCGCATCTGTCTGCGTCACACAAATACCCGGTCCATTTACTGACGCAAATGACGTTTAGAAATGTTCAGCGTAGTGTCCAAATTCTCGTTTGTTCGTTCCGTGCACTATATCATGAACACTATATAGGGAATAGTGAGTGAGTGTATAGGGAACGATTTCGAACACAGTGGAATATATATTATATATATAAGCTATATAGTATATAGGCTATAGTAGCCTATATTATATAGTTTCCAGGGAAAATAAAAAACTTATATTCGGGTCAATACAGGCTAATTAAATGCATAATTTCCGCTTGACGAAATACATTTTATCATAACCCACTTTAACGCCGAATCTATTTCATAATATGGCATTTCCACTGAGAATAAAAGCCATATATTTTTGGGCGCAGACGCACTGATCGCTCGTGTTGCTGGAATTTCGTAGGAATCTTACGAAAGCTGCATAATTTTTCGTAAGATAGCATAATAACCGTTATATGAGGATACCTTGCACACATAAACAATTTCGTTATGACTTTAAATATTACATTCCAATATTTGCAGGATTATCAACATAATTCCCTCTAATAAGTCGGTTTGTGGACACCCATTGAGTAGCAATTAAGTGTTTAAATGTGTTTTATACATGTGATTTGAGAAGACTGTTGACAGTGGGATGTTCTATTATACTTCACAATAACCATCTCACCTTTTAAACATTAGGGCTAGAGTTGACAGAAAGAAAAAAAAACATGGCTAATAACACTATTAAAAAGTCGGCTACTTCAATCTCATGAGGATGCTAATTTAAAGTACGGTTGTCAACTAAGTGCAACTTTGATTTTCTATTTTATTTCCTCATAGGTCCACAGGAGGGCGTCACTGAACCGTGTTAGTAAAACGTGATAATAACGCAATGGCCACATTGTATAGTTATTATTCACCGACTGTAAAGGGTGTTGAATATAACACTAAGACACAAAATAAACAGATCCCACTAACATTATACACGAGAAAGATCAAGCAGTTACAGTGTTTCCTTCCGCGGACATATGGTATGCCGTATGACCAGCAAGGCTTGCACATTGCACAATGTCCCGGAAGTAGCGCAGTGTTCATGGCATTTTAGGGGCTGGTGCGGAGTCAGCAAAGCTCTCCTAATAGGAGGAAGTGGACTGGATATAAATCCACTGGCGAAAGTCAAAATAATAATTCAGTTCGTTTACAGTTAGAAGAGAAAGGTCTTAAGGAGACTGACACAATACAGTCCTGGTAATTAGGTTATTCCAAAAAAAACAAAACAGTTTGCAAATAATAAAATGTAAAAATATGCATTTTGTATGCAATTTCTAAAGTTTACTCACAGAAAGACAAAACACGTTGATTATAATCTCTCTTATGGTCACATTGTTATGGATATGCATGTGGTAGATCTGTTTAACATTTTGAGTTCACTCTGGCTCCTTGTTGTAAGCCATACTCTGTCTGGGGTTGCCCTTTTAGCAGAGCTTAGGCCTAGTGGTTGAATTCTTGCCCCATTGGCGAGGACAAATATGTGCTGAAGTCACTGTTTTCGAGTCTGGCAGTTTCCTCTGAACTTGGTCAGGAAACTGGGGTGGGGGCTGGGGGGGTAGGTAAGGTCCTTGGCTAATATTTCTACTGACTAGAAGGACTTCCTGTTTTTTTGCGTAAGGGAAGGGTGATGGTTGGGCCGTCAGCACTGATTCACAATTCAGGCAGCATAAGAAAGGTCCTTGTGGCTGCTGTTATGTATTGGCCATCGGTAAAGTGATGGTTTTCAATCTTATTTTTTTTGGAATAGGCCTTTATGTCACCAGTATGCCTAATGATGTATTGAAGAATAGGCTATAACTTTTTTTGACATGGTAATGCAAATGTAGGCCTCCCACTATATTTATTAGGAACACCTTCCATTTAGAACAACACCATGGACGTTCCAGAGTGTAGAACATGACTCCTGATTGGACGAAGGTCCAATCGCCGCCCGAATTGGCGCCCAACGTTATAAGAGCAGAAAGATGGGCGAGCAAGGGACAACCTTAATGACTGACCGAAGATTAAACGTCTGCACTGGTGGAAGGCCATTAACCGGCATCATTACCCCCCGAGCTGTCACGTGTGAAGCCGTGTTGTTTCTGACATGTCAGAGGAAAGCACACTTCCCCTCCCCTTCCCCGTTTTCTTTGTCAGCAAAAGTTGGTCTTATTTTTGTTTCTGCTAGCACCATGTGTCGGGTAGAGTTGGCTTTAAAAGTGCCTTTGGCCCAGTTTTTCGCTCTGGTTTGTAGTTTGACATCGTCTTTTGGCCATTAGAAGTGACGGAATACTCTTTGTTTTCGAACGCAGTTCTTTGATGACGTTGGGCTATTCACTGACCTCGTCTGAAGGTTTTAACGCAAACTGCGGCCTTGTGAGGAGGGAACATTTTGACTTCATATCCTGATAAAAGATGCCCTTATCGTCACGATAGGTGTGACACTGAGGAACGCAGGCAGTGAATCACATTCAGGAATGGGGAACCTCACCATAGTCTTACGGGTAGACCGAGGTAATTCGCTCTACAGTGTCATCAAACGTCATTGAGAGCAAAGGATTGAACAACAACTTATAAGCAGTGGGACATGGTAATTTCTTAAAAGATTTTCTTCCTATAAACCATATTGTGACATAATATTAAAACCAAGAGTAGGCCCACTAGAAACTAGACCTCAGATTTCCCGCTTGAAAAATACTAAAGATTTTATCAAAACAGGTCAGAAGAAGGCGGTTGATTCGGCTGAAAACCCACTTGGGTGCAGGTTACAGGAGAGAGGTTTGACTTTGGGCTCCATTATCTGTGTTTTTGGACGGGACTAAGACTGGTCTGAAGAGCAGGATCAGCAGAACACATGATCCATTGCCAGGAAGGATGCGTTTCTCTCTTTTTCTCTTGCTCTCTCTTGATCTCTATCTCCCCTCTCTCTCTCGCTCTCTTCCCCCCTCTCTCTTCCACTCTCTTTCCCCCCTCGCTCTCTCTCTCCCCCCCTGCCCCTCTCCCCCTCTCTTGTTCTCTCTCACTCTCTATCTCCCCCCTGTCGCTCTCTCCTTCTCTATCCCCCCTCTCCCCCCTGTCTCTTGCTCTCTCCTGCTCTCTGCCTCTCTTCTGTGCATGTCAGGGCTTTCTGCCGTCAATACAGGCCTCTCCTTATGCTTCTGTGGAACTCTTATCAAACTTTAATGATATTGCGCTTTTTTCAGAGACAAGGCAGACAACACAATAATACATTTGTTTAGAAAAGCAGTGAAGCACCACAGAGATAGAGTTCAGACATCCATTCAAACTAAAAGAGTACAGACTTCTTCATGGGAGGGAAAGGAGGTTTTAGGATAAAACAAAAATGTTCTCAAAATGTGCTGTACTCATTTCCACTGGAAGACCCTCTCAGATGTGACCAGGTACGCTCTCACGCTTCATAGTGAGGAAGGAGGTCAGTTGAAACGTTACACTGCACACTTGTTTGTACGCACTGATGTTGTTACAAACAAGCCTGTAGCCCAATGGACCATCCCTGAACGGTGTCCAACAGACACATTAAGTGTTGGCGAGATGCTGAGGATGGAAGCAACACTCACAACACACAGCGCAACTCTGCTTTGGTGTGACCCCTCCTGCTGGCATCGCTGGCCTGCTGTCCCCTAACAACACATCTTGGAAGGGAAAAAAAGAAGCTTGCTTTGTGCCCCAGTACATCCTAGGCGTCTTTAACAACGTCATTTTCTCACATTTCAATACCGCACTAACTCTTGGCCCGGCTGCCAGGAATCTTCAGTGTGTGATGCAGAGGAAGCCAAATGTTGTGCAAGGCCAATATGACAGGAGCCACTCGACCAATCACACCCTTGTGCTTCCCTCTTGACAAATGGCACTGCCTTTTGGTTTATATGTACCGGACTAAACGTCTAACCACATAAAGCTTTGGTGCTTTAGTACTTTATCAATACTTGCTTTGTAGGCCTAATAGTTATTCAATGCATTGTTCAGTATTCCACTAGTAGGCCTACATTTATATGGTTTCCCATTAGAACCCTTTTGTGTAGAATGGGGTTCCACTCTACTTTTTTCCCCAAGAGGATTATAGATTTAAAACCTCATGTAGGCCTGCTATCAGTCAGGCAGGCGGTCATTGGTGGGCATAGGATCCCTACAATTAATTGATTGAGGCAATTGAGTTTAGTCAGCAAAATCTTTTAATATTGCGAATGATGCCAAAATATCACAGCGAACATAGAAATATAATTAGCGGTTTAACCTTTTATAGTTCGTTTATTTCGAGGACAGCGTTTGACGTTCTGTGTTTTGCCATTCCTGTCTTGTCATCAGTTTAAACATTTCTTATGTCCGTGCAACAAGAGACCGCCCCTTTTAAAGAGCACAAGTTTTACCTCTTGCAGAGCTCTGGAGGAGGCGAAGAGTTAACTTTAGAGGTAGTTTCGTTGTGGCAAAGCCATTTTTCTCGGCAGCGCTGGCATTTCGCGTCTTTTCTAAAAAGCTGATGTAATTCACTTCACCACCAAACCCGCAGCCATCTCTACACAGCTCTGCTGAACCTCTGACCGAGCAGGAAGCTCCCCGGGCTCTTTCTAACGGTAAGCCTGTTATGTAAACAACGTTAATTTGCATAGAACATGACTAGAAAAACCCATGGGAACCAATGGATGTAAAACCATATTATTAGGGCGACATGGGACTCAACATGGCGCGGATCGGGCGATCAGAAACGCTCGGATCGATGATTTAAGTTGAAACTGCACAATAGTCGAAGTTTTCCATTAATTCCAGCTGTGCGCCTCTCCGCGCGCACGTCACTTAGAGAGGCGGTCCTAGGTGAAGCCTCTGTTTGGCATGTTGTAGTCCGCTTCTTGCGTTCTGCTTCAGTTGCTGTGCTTTTCTAAGTGTGTAAGGGGCGAAGGATGAAAGAGCTGAGGAGCTCCTTATTCTCCCACCAGGTTTATGAGGTGAGTTGTTTTCCCTCTTTCATTTTTAATTCTACTTTGAACCACAATTGCAGTGGGCCTACAAAATCATAGACCAGACTACCACTTCGGTTCAAGAGATGGCAAATCAAGGTGTTAATTAAATTCGTGGCTGAAATACAAAAGTTTTCTTTAAAAAGTGTGTGTGTGTGTGTGTGTGTGTGTGTGTGTGTGTGTGTGTGTGTGTGTGTGTGTGTGTGTGTGTGTGTGTGTGTGTGTGTGTGTGTGTGTGTGTGTGTGTGTGTGTGTGTGTGTGTGTGTGTGTGTGTGTGTGTTTTATAACATCACGGGTCCTCCAAGTAGTGGCTATAGTCCATCTCCGGCTGCAGTCAGGGACTGAGTCATTCGTTGATTTCCTCCAGATGTGCTGAAGTTAACATTTCATTACATCGTTTTTTTTCTCTCTCTATAGCTGCACGCAAACTTGTTGAAATAGGTATCTGCAACTTTCTATATGGAGGGTATGTTGGTTTCAAGTGTTTTTCTTCTTTTACCGTATCTGTGTTTAACGCATTCCTACCATGTTTTAGTGCCAGTTAGGTTTAGGTTCATGGGCCTGTGATGTCTGTAGCTTGTTTTGTCCTGTCGGGGCTTCCAACGTTCTTGTGCAGAACTAATATGTAATCCTTTAACTAATATTCACAGCTCACTTTTTTTCTTTAAAAGCATTTTTACAAGCTTTTCCTTATTTTGCTGACACACTCATTCAGTTTGAGCATATAGGCTACAGCAGGACTATGGCACCACACTAGTTACTGGACAACTCGGGTCATGTGTGACATTCTCACTTCATGTTTATGCTTTGAACACGTCTTGAAAACGAGTCTTTGATGAATGCAACTGTTGATGTTGCTCCAAAAAGTTATCTAAAAATTTTATTTTTAATGGGTTCTATTTTTACTGCTATTCTTGTAGAGTAACCAATCCACCATTTGGAAACCCCTGCTATTAGTTATTTTTTTGTTTACTGGAATACATTTTCTTTAGTTTTGTATGCGGCTTTAGGGTCATTGATATTGCTCGGCCTAATGAACCCCATGGCTTTTAAAGAGTCCTTATCTGTACCATCTTATCTGTCTTACAATTTCCTCTGGGAATCAATTAAGTGATTATATCTTCACAATTATATTGGGTGGCACTATAAATACCTACAACTACTTACAAGGAGAAAGCACAAAGCAGGCATTTATAAAATAAATAACTGAAAAAAAAAAAGCACTGGTGTTTCCTTACTCGTGTTGTCTTAAGTCGATCTCCTTAGGGCCCGACATGGGGAGTCATCGAAGGACATTGACGCCACGTATCAGAAACATAAACGTTGGGGTCACACTCTTTGGCTTGATCAGCTGAGCATCACAGGAGCTTCTATAGGGCTGGCGTAAGATTAACTACATTTAACCGCTCAACCTTTGCTCCCGGTCAACCTTTAGGCTGCTTAACCACTGTCACACACACCACAGGACTGTAGCATGGTCCCACCTGGAACTGCTACTAAAGGTATGCCCAGTGCAGAACATAATTCATTTTTATTGAATGTTTGTTCTGGATATATGGTGTTGGCTGAGATTGTATTCTAGTAATCACTTTTGTATTGCACATTATCACTCTCTGGTGGTAAATTAGAGCGCATGACACGTCCTTTTAGACGTTGAACTCCGATAGCATACTATCCGTTGAAGTTCGGTGGCTTGTGGACTCGTACAGGTGTCAAAGGCTGAACTGCATTTTACTGTTTTGTTTTATTGCCAGCATAAATTATGTTTCTCTCTCTTGATTGGGGCTAGTATAATGGCTAGACTTGAACAGAAGACCTTGTGTATATATAGTGCTATATGTACTTTGATTGTAACTAGAGATTGAAACACTCTTCATTTTAGATTTGCAGATCATTCATAAATGTAATGACAAAATGAGTGTAGATTTGCATCAAATCTCTCTCTGTGTGTATGCGAGTGCGTGCCCAGTCGTGCGGTCACAATCAACATTGTGTGTTTTTGCTGTGGTCATGTTGTATAATACAGCCTTATGTAATGACATAATCAGACATACTGCAAATCTCCCTGCAAATATTTACCCCACATAACCCCATACAACAATTGCCATGTTTTGATGTTTTTCAATAAACATCCCCCCCCCGCCAATCCAATGGTGTGTTCCTGAATCCTCGGACGCCAGCCTTCCGAGTGGCACTTTTGACGTCATTTCCGGTCTTAGAGCATTTATAGCGTTCCCGTTCGTCTTTGTGATTGTGTCATGAGAATGGCTAATTGTTGTTTATTGTTAGCTACATTAGCCTCTTTAGCAAACCAGCCCGAAAACAAACAACACAACTTTACATTGTATTGCACGCACAGGAAGACCGTACAATGCATAAATTGGTGACCGGAATAAAGTGGCAATGTAATCAATTGTGTAAGAGCATTTAAAATCAACATTAAAATGACCAACGTGGTACAAATACAAAGAAAATAAATCTCTTCACGGGCACAGCCATTTTTTGTTGAGGGTGTCATAACTGCTCTCGGCCTACTCTCAGAATTCCGAGAGATGAAGACAAAAAGGGGGTGTGCCTCCGAGAAATGCCGCAAGAAAGCTGGGAGATTACCCGACTTCCGACTCGGAAGGGTTGCGTCAGAGGATTCAGGAACACACCATAACAACCCATCTTCTCTCCTCCCCAGCCTCTGAGAATGTTCCAATGCTAAGCCCCTCCCTCTGCTGAGTCGACTTCCCCACCGTGAGGAGCTACAGTCCAGCTCATACCCGTCTCTTTTTGTCGTGTGGTGAGGCACCATCACCATTGTTATCATCGTCCCTGGAGACGTCCATGTCAGCGGACGTAGAGAACACGATGACCATGTCCACACTGGCCGCCGATCCTAGCCCCGCCTCCCCTACCAGCTCGCCCACCTCCCCTTCGTCCAAGCCCGCCACCATCAAGAAGAAAAAAGGTATTATTTTTTACTTAGTTTTGATGAATACAAATGTTTAATTGATTTCAACATGCACTATGTTAGTTTCCCGTTACTAGCCTCAAGCCTCTTAGTTGTAGCTACAGTTAAAGCTTTAAATCGTTTATAAAAGGATTTAAAGACAAGAACTTCCTGTGTGGATTGACTCGTGGGAGGGTGGGTTTTATTTTTTGAAGAAAGTCTAGTTCAGATAGTAATTAAGTTAGATAGTGCAGTTTCAAAAGGGGGGGGAAGGTTGTTAGGACGGTAGCAGTGGTCGACCAGCCAGCCCAAAGTTTACCGGGTTCACCCCTCAAATGTCCCTGTAAACCCTACCTTTGTATCCACGGCGAGTCACTCTCGCAAACGAGCATGTGCTGGACGTCAGCATCATGGTTATCATAGTCAATATGATGGTTACAGCATGGAGGCTAAACGGCACTTGTTGTTGTTGTTGCTGTTGTTTTTTTTTTTTGCGCCAGTCCCGGAGAAGTCGGATGAATACCTGCTGGGCAGGTTTCATGGGGACGGCGTGAGGTACAAGGCCAAGCTGATAGGCATCGACGACGTCCCCGAAGCAAGGGGGGACAAGATGAGCCAGGATTCCATGATGAAACTCAAGGTGACCGCCGGTTACCGTGGTAATGACAGGAGTCAGTGTAGTGTTGCTGTAGCTAAAGGTGATGTTGGGGAAAACTCATTTGGTTTGGGCTGACGATCATCTAAAGAATGTAGTGGTTCTTTTGTTATGCGACTCCATAGATAAATACAATCATAAATAAAATCATACTGTTTTATTGAAGTAGTAGGAGTTGGAATGTATATAAGTGTTTTATGCCTTTACTTTGAACGTGGATATTCCAAAGTTTATTTAGCTTCTGTTTCGACGCGGCTGTGTGCTTTGGGCACACGATCAAGCCCTTTGGCAATTCAGTTTTTCTGTCATGGTAAAAGCGTTTTCTGTTTCCAGGGCATGGCTGTAGCCGCTCGCTCCCAAGGAAAACACAAACAGAGGATATGGATCAACATTTCCATGTCAGGCATCAAGATCATTGATGAACGGACAGGGGTGAGTCTGCGGACTGCGCCCTCGATGGGTTCCCAGCAGGGTTTGAATTATGAAGGAGTGGGGGGCGGGCTGAGCTTCCCCCAAACAAAACCTGAGCATCTGTGAGGGGAACGGTTTGGGGAGGGGCCTCCTCAAACCTTCATTCAAATGGCATTCACATTATAATTAATACATTAGAATAGCATACATAATTATTTATGTATTTTATCATAGGTTTTGCATGTTAATCCTAGACATGAATTGTAAAATAAACAAGATTTCCAAAAAATCTTGATTTGCTTTAACCCTAGAATTTCAAAGGAAAACAAGTCACTTATACTGCAAATGCGCAAAATTATTCTCAAAATCTCAATATCCTATGTAATATTACAATAAAAAACAAATGTCCTTTTTGGGGGTCAGGTTATTGAGCACGAGCACTTGGTGAATAAGATCTCCTTCATTGCCCGAGATGTGACCGATAACAGAGCGTTCGGCTATGTGTGTGGAGGCGAGGGGCAGCATCAGTTCTTTGCCATAAAGACTTCTCAACAGGTAGGTAGATATATACTCACTCACATTAAATTTGTACCCCTGAATAGCAAGTGTAGTTGGATGAAGTATCCAACGGCACCCACACGTGCACATAGTCACTATGTAGAAGTATTGTTGAAAAGCGCTATTTAATCTAAATGCAGTAAATTTGAATGGCGACATGACATTTCCTGTTGTATCCTCCCGCAGGCTGAGCCACTGGTGGTGGATCTGAAGGATCTGTTCCAAGTCATCTTCAACATGAGGAAGAAGGAGGCCGACGCAGCACAGAAGGTAACTGATCTTTACAATAATAATTTCAATGACTACAGTGATTGTATCTAGTACACACACCGAATATTATTCCCAATTGCTGCTTCAGCTTGGCTGCTATTCTCAAAATGTCAGTATGACACAAATTCTGTGCATTAAGAACTTTTATTTTTAACAGGGGGAAAATGGCAGCGTCATTGTTGAGGTAGGTTTGAATTTTGGGGAGGATTTTCGTCATTGCTAACATTTGTCAACATTTATAAATTAGATAATTGCAATGATTAAACCGCCGTAATTTAATATGTGACATTATCTGTGTTCTGATTAATTTTCTTCAGAATGGAAGCGCTGCCTTGCCCACTGTGGAGGGAGAAGCCAAAACTTCCCGGGTAAGAAGGGTCTGAGAATGTCCTAGCGGTTCACAATCCTCATTGGTTGATCTGGCCTTGCCACTTGGTTGAAGGAACATCACATGACACATGTCTGTTTCTGTCCAACCAGCCAATGAACCAAGTGGATCTTTTCGGGGTCATGTCCACCCCTTCAGGCGACCTTTCCCCCCCCGTAAGTGCCCGATTATACACAAGCACTGCGATCGACCCCTTGTCGTGTCCTGACATATGCGTTATGACCAGCATCATTGTTGACTGCGTTTCGGTTAGCTATGCAAGCTATGGAACAGTGTGGGACGGTACGTACCACACAGGCTTACCTGACAGGAACTTCATATATGGGCGTTGTTGGGATGATGTCCTTTCATGGTAATGTTAGTACTGCGTTCCATACATAAACTACAACGATGAGCTCTGGCTACTATATGTTGTTTGTTTGTATTCAGTTTGTCTTTATGGCGCTCCACCGCATAACTTTTAATTAATAAGCACTACTCAAATCATTGCACAATCTCAAACTCCTATCTGTAAAAAGAGCCTTATTTCACAGAACAAAAGTCAAAACTTTGGATCTACCTTTTAATTGAACGGTCACAGCCTGTGAAACAAGTGTTCTTTTTAAGAAATGAGTTTCGGCCCATGTTTTTTGATTTTGTAATCCTGTAAATCAATTGCTTACATTGTCATATCTTTTCATCACATATGATTTCATATTTGTTAACAATGACCTTTTATCTGGCAACAGAATTATTTATAATTTTTCTCTCTCTCTCTCTCTGTGTCTCTCTGTCTCTCCCATTCTCCTCATGCTAACCAGGAGACTAATGATATTCTCTTGCTGGACTTGTCTGCGGAGGTTGACAGCAATCAGAATTGTATAAAGGGAAACCCGTTTGTCACTTCCTGTGCCCCTAGCACTTGGCCGTCTACGCAGACAGAGAATCCCTTTTCCTCCACGTTTGGCTTCTTTCCAGTGCCAAACAGTGACCCTTTCAGAGATGACCCCTTCTCGAAATCGCCCCCCACCCAGCCGGCGCCCCCCCGTAACGCACAGATCTCTCTGACTAGCAGGGATCAGAGCCCCGGCTTTACGGGCCCCGTTGACGACGAGGCCCTCTTCCACGGGGGCCAGGGTGGGGAGCAGGACCACGGCCTCAGTGGGCAGATGAACGGGTTAAGCAGGAAGGACATGATGTTGGCCCTCGGTCAGGGCCAGTGGCCGCTAGAAGGCGCGGTGGCCCAGGAGCAGGGCTCACTGGAGGCGACGGACATGCTATTCCAAAACCCTTTCCGCAACGCATCGGTGGCGAGTGCCTCCCCTCCTAACGGCGTAACGCACGCCACAAGCCCAACCTTTTCAAAGGACTCGGTGGTGCTTAGCCCACCCCCGCAGAACACTAAGGCCGGACGCGCTCGAAGGGCTGCAGGTGCAAAGGTGACCTTTCAGAGCGGGACAATGGCGTTTCCTTGCATGGCCAGTGGGGTAGTCGTTGGGTTAATTTGAGTATTCACAGCGCAACGTAAGGGTAACATCCTAACATCTCCCTTTCTGAGCACTAGGATTGACTGTGTTTGACTTCTGGGCCTGGTGGCGTTAGACATGGCTTACACTGGTTTTAGGTGAAATAATGCACTTTTTATGGCTGGATTGGTTCTGTGGGCGTGTGGTGTGCTTGCTCTCTTTTCCTCTCGATGTGCAGATCTACCAGGGGAGTGAGGTGCGTGATCATTGCATGTGTTGGTTGCATGACCCTCTATGACTCTTAACCCTCTTGACTTGTCTGATTGCTGAACGTTTAACTCTATTTGTTTTGTCATCTCTGCTCATTAATATGCATTCCTCACTACAAATACAGTGGTGGTAAGTTGTCTTTAGAGTTAGTCTTTTTTAATTCAAAATCATAATAAAGTCCAATACTCTGATGTAATAAGGATGCAATAAACTCCACTAATACGACCCGTATGATCAGATCAAACTCAAACGTATTTGTATCGAAGCATTTGTCAGCAGCGGATGTTACCGTCTTATTTTAAACTGTCGTTCCTCCCCAACCATGGTAGCCTACACCCACTGATCTGTTCGGGGCTCAGGTGATGGCGACCGCTGGTCAGACCGGGGGCTTCTCAGAAGAGGCAGACTTCTTCAGCAGTACGACTCCACCTGCCCAGCCTGCGTCCTCCTCCCTCAGCGCTCTGGGTAAAACGCCCGCCATCTTGAGACTACACCGTTGTCTTATCCCCTCCTTTGTTGTTGTGCTCAGCAATCAATTAAAATCACACTAATCAGGTAGCAATAAAGGCTATGATGGTTTTTGAAGTCAAACATTGATTACATTTGTGGGAAGTAGGAGTTTTTCTGTGGCACCAGAGCATTTGTTTTGCATGTAAACTATAAGTACGATCCCTTTCCCAACACCAGAGAATCTCCACCTGGGCCCCCAGGGGACCACCTGCGCCCCCGGCCCCACCATGTGGGGAGCCCCCCCAGCCGCCACCATGCACTCCATGTTCTCCGCGCCGGCAGGGGGCCCTCCCATGGGCTTCCAGGGGCCACCGCACGGATTCCCCCAACCGCACGCGTACGGCCCACCCGGGTCTTGGGGCCCGCAGGTACCCGGTCCGTTCGGGGTCCCGGGGATCCCCCAGCCTGCCACCGCCTGGATGCAGCCCCCTCACGCCGGCCCCGTAGGAGCCCCCGTCTGGGGCCAGCAGACCCCGATGAGCAACCCTTTCCAGCCCACCTCCAGCCACATGCCTCCGCCCAGGCCTCCGCCCAGGCCGCCGGTGAGTGAAGCCCCGCCCAAGGTGGAGAAAAGCGCCTTCACCGCCCTGGACCCCCTGGGGGAGAAGGAGAAGAAGACGGGGAAAGACATGTTCAAGGACTTCGTCCTCACGCCGCCCGCCATCCCGGCCCGGAAGGGGGAGCAGGTCGCCGGCAGCAACGGAGGCGAGGCTTTCAACCAGTACTTTCAAAATAAAGTGGGCGGTATTCCTGTAGACGCGGAACACAATGACTTTGACTTCAATCAAATGTCCTGTGGGAACGGTAAAGTGTTTCGAAGGATGTTGCATTTGGATCTTTTTTGTGTTTTTTGTAATTGCATTTGTCGTCAACCCTCCGTGTTCCCTGCTTGTTTTTTCAGATGTTCCTAAACCAACCGTGCCCCCCGTCACGGCACCAATGGCCCAACCCGGACTTCTGGACGCTTTCTCCTCGTGTCCGGTCACGGGGCCTGCGCCTGGGCAAGGGCTGAACCCCAACATCTTTGACGACGCATTCGGGGCGCCCAATGCCAGCAGTCCCTTTGGAGCGCCGCCAATGGCTATGGTACGGCAAATCTATCCAGATAAATAGTGTTGCACCCGTTCAAAATTCAGCCGTCGCTCTTCTCATCCAAAAACTGTTGTGTTGATAGCAAAACGCTCCAGTTGTCCAGGGGTCTAACCCTCCGGATGCCTTTGACGACCCCTTCGGAAATCCCTTTGCTTGACTGTAACCATAGCAACAAGTGAGTGGCGCTGAACCTTTTTTTAGCGGTTGAAAAGGTACGCATAAACTGTAAAATGTTCTCTTTTTGTTTTTCTCTACGTTTGTTTCAGCAGGGCGAACTGAAGGCTCATGAGTATCGGAAAACGGTGATCATCATGTATTGTAGACGTCGGTTCACAGCTGCTGCGACGTATGAGGGGAAACCAAATGATCCACTCCTGCCTCGACCCTCGGATGGCAAATGATGACAAAGAAAAAAAATACGCTTCAGCATCTCCACATTTTTAAAGAATTTCGTCCTGTTGTAATAAATCAATTGTTTTCTTGAGTGTCTTTCAAATGCAACTGAATGTGATGTAAAAGGGAGTGTTCAAAAAGGGAATGTTTTTGTCGTGATCTGCTGAAGGAATAAAGACACACTAAATGGTGGGTGGGGGGGGCACGTCTAAACACGTTCAATGCTGCAATGTTTGTGTACAACCAAATAGTTTATATAAAAGAGAGAAATAATCTGTGTGTTGTTGCTTCAGGAATAACATTGCGTCTGTTGTCATTCACTTTGGGAAGTCGTTGAGTAGCCTTCTGTTTTGTTTCTCACGGCTTGATTATCAGTGACGACAGCAGCCATATGCAACACAGTGGGAGGGTTACAACTGTGAGCGACATCTGTTGTAGGTGAAACATGAGCCGCTGGAGAAAGTTGCAATAAACCGTGGCATTAACAATTCTGAAAGTGGTCAGCAACAATACTCTGAAGCTGCAGCCTTCAATCGATGGATGAAGTGGCCATATTGTGACACTCAAACATCCCCACAGCTCTTTAACCAACTGTAGCCCCAAACAGTGACCACACAACGGCTTTTGCCATCGGACATGGTCTACGCTCACTCACCACTGTCTTTAAATGGTTATTTGAGAAGCTGAAGAAGCTTGCAGCCGGTTTGGACATGTCAGGGCCTTATCTTCTTGACCTCTGTAACGAGAGGTTTGCACCCACAGAACTAACTAGAATGGTGCAATGCCAGGAATTTAGAGCTGGTAGAAGGGACCCACCATTTCCCACAAATGCAATAATTCCCAATTTTTTGTTGTGATTTATAATTGTGTGGAATTAACACACTTTCTGAATTAAAAAAGCAATGTAATACGTTTCAGCCACATTTTTCCTGATTAGGCTTTGCTTAACCATCAGGTGTGCCTGAAAGTGGTCGTACATTGTGTATAGGCATAGGCCTCATCTGCCATGGTGATAAATAAAGGCATGTGATTTAATCATTAAGTTCAGTCTCTTGTTCTTAGCAGATTTAGAAAGTAGGCCTAGAAACATTAATGCGGTGCAAACGCACAAAAATGTTGTTCTTGCTAGAATGTTATAAGTGGAATTAATATTATTCGAGTTTAAACTGCGAGACAGGCACACGTGACATAAATTATTGAATTCTTTTGGCTAATAAATACATTACATTACACCCTTATTGTTACCGTTCAAAAGAACCATAAATAATATGCATTTAAAAATTAATACTGTTAAATATCCAGCAATGACATTGTGACTTTCTATTTTGCAAACTTGCAATCGGTTGCTCTTTCTCAGATGTCGACAAAAGGACTACATCTCCCAGAAACCCCGGCGGGTCCACGGTCCTCCTGACTGCCCTTGTGTCACACAAAAATGGCGGTCTAACGTGTCCATGGAGTCTATACTTCATTCCCCCACATTGACCAATACATCAAGATAATTCCCCCTAAACACACTGCTCCATTTGAAAAAGGTATGTCTCAATAAGTGCAGCAATAGTAAGTGTTCATAAATGCCACATGTTCGACGCAGGAAATATAGTTCTTAGTGTGTTATAGTGAGGATGCTGTGGTTTGTTGTTCATGTCTGCTGCCTGGTAAACAGTGGCGTTATTGATTCGGGGGTCGTATTCTTCAGCAATGCAAGTCAGACGAAGCTTTTTAATTGTGCTGCTAGTCTTTGAAGGAGGTCGTGTTTATCGTGGCTACTTCTGATTGTCAGTACACTAATCCGGATCACATTACACCAGCTTTGGTCCCATATGCCCACCATTGTTGTGAGTGGGTTTTTGTTAAGAAGTAACGTTACGTTAGCCTACTCACTGTTAATATACTGTCGTTATGTGCGTCCTTGGATCCATAGCATGATTTTTTTTGTTTTGCTCCTTGTTCCCAGTAGTCACCTAAGCCTTGTTTTACACCCCTACTGGCCTTCCAGTGGCATTGCAAGGGTCTTTGGGTGGTGCACAATCAAGTTAATTGAGCACACCCATACTTGCCAACCTTGAGACTTCGAAAATAGGGAGAATTCCCAAACTAAAGCGCGGGGTCTGGGGGTCCTCCCCCAGGAAATTTCCAGCTTTAAAGACATTGTTTCCCGCATTCTGGTGACTTTAAAATAATAAAACAAACTAAAAAATAAGTAAATTGAAACCTCAATTTTATGTTGAATACTTTCATTTAATTATACATTTCATGTCATTACATTTCCATTGCAAATATTATTATTGCATTTATTACATTTCATATTATTACATATCAATAGATTTAATTTCCCTAACCCTAAACAAAACTACAAAGTACTACATCATGTAAACTGCTACCATGTAGGTCATGCTATTGTAGCTGACAGTGCGAATCTTGCAAGCCTGTAACACCCTTCTGAGGAACGTAAGGTGTGGGCCTGTCCTGGAAACTTTAGAGTGGCAGCACAGAAAGTGAGCAAAGGGTGGAGAACTATACTATACTTCTAAAATACTCGGTGTATATACTACTAACTAATACTGTAAATACTCGTTTTAATACTTATACTAATAACAATACTCGAAGTCTATTCACGAGTGAGGGTAGAAAATAACACAAGAAATAATACCCAGGAGTTACTAACGAGTAGTGTCAGAAAGAGAACGTCTCGATTGTCGAGCCCGCTGTTACCGGGCCTGGACGGGAAGCGGTGGCTAAACGTATCCCATGGTACAGCGGGCTGCACTCAAACCAATATCCTTTTCCGAACAACAGGTTTGTTGTGATGATAACGAAAGTGGGGAGAAACAGGGAGACATGAAATCTTGTCAGAAATCAGGAGAATTGCGGGAGATTTTTTACCGCGGGAGGAAAACGGGAGAGGATAGTGAATATCGGGAGTCTCCCGGGAAAATCGGGAGGGTTGGCAAGTGTGAGCACACCTGCAAAGGCTTTCAGAGCGCTGCTCCGATGTGTGAGAGTGGGCGACTGGTTCACATCCCTGGATCTCAAGGATGCTTCCTTCCCCATCCCTGTTTGGCAGGCAAACAGGAAGTTTCTCCACTTTATGGGGGTTCAGTACGAGTGACGGCGCCTGCCATTCGGCTACTCCCTGGCCCCGCACACCTTCTTAAAGGGTGTGGAGACGGCGTTGGGTACGCTCAGGGAAAGAGGGTTCTCCTTGTTCTGAGCAACTTGGAGGAAGCTGCGATAAGGGACCGCATGATGTGATAACATCTCTCTTTTACGGGTGTTTGCCAATCACCTAGGAAAAGAGCTCCCTGCTCCCCAGCCGGCAGATAGTCTACTTAGGCCTTTGCCTGGACTCAGCCACCATGACAGCGATGCTCTTGCCTCCTCGACGAGACGCCATCCTGTTGGCACTCTCCCGCTTTCGCATTCGCAGAAATGCCTAAGAGCCCTGCATATCGTGGGCGACCAGAACTTCGGGGGCGGACCTCATTTCTCGGGGCGGTCCCTGCCGAGACGAGTGGAGGTTACATCCTGACATTGTCAGAATGATTTGGCGGAGGTTGATCCTGCAGGGCAAAGGTTTGCCTGAAGCGGTTATCAACACTATCTAGAGTTGATCGTGCACCTTCTACTTCTTCTCTCAATGCGGCATAGTGGTGCGCCAGGAAGTTCAGAACCACACTGTCCAATCTC